>JANAVB010004800.1:35450310-35653235 GCA_029216955.1 Iris pallida | reverse complement strand
AATTCACGCACGCATAGCGCGAGCGTAACTCAAATGTCACGCTAACACGTAAAGACGTGAGCGTGACTCAAAATTCACGCTAACACGTAAAGACGTGTGCGTGACTAAAATTCACGCTGGCACGTAAGAACGTGAGCGTGACTCAAAATTCACGCTAAGCACGTAAAGACATATGCGTGACTAAATCTACCGAACTCCAATCTTATGGAACTTTCGTTCCAAGCCAGAAATGAGGTTCCCATGGTTCAGAATGGGTGGAATGAGAAGCTCTGCCATATGAACTATCTATTTCCGAAAACACGCCAGGTTGGGAGATCAAAACCCATGGACAACCGAAAACACAACAACTTAGATCTAGAAGAAACAAGCCAACGAAATCAAAAATGCTAAGTACTAAACTCTCTTAGGATCACAAGAAGAAGACAAATGAACCATAAAAATGGGTGGAGGAGAAGCAAGATGTACTTGCCTTCTCCTGGTAGGTGGAAGAGAGTGAAGAGGAGGAAGAAGAAGAAGTAATGGTGAAGGAAAGTTATGAGGAGAGAGAAGGGGATGGGGGCTTTAAATGGAAGGGGTGGTGGTAGGTGGGGTTCGGTTCATGTGAACCACCATGAACCCGAGAAAAACCCTCCTAGGCCGAACCTAAAAGCAGGACTAAAAGCAGAGAATAACAGCAGGAAATAAAATACAGATAATTAATTAACATGAAATTAAAGGAATTTAAATACAGGATAATACATGATAAATATTAAATAAATATATATATGAGTTGCACATGTATAAAAAATACGCATTCTGGGAACGGGGAGTGACATCTCTACCCACCTTAGAAAAATTTTGTCCTCGAAATTTCAAATCCAAGCAGGTAAAAATATCAGAGCTAAACTAATACAAGAAATTCTAGTGATCAAGCAATCGTTTTTACCATATCAAAAGCAAGTACTATATATGTAAATTCATCAATCTACCATATCAAGTAGCTCTACCCATAAGATGATAAGCATGAAGAATCAGGACAATCAAGGTATACAGAAAAAGATATACCTTGTGAGTCAAACAGGTGTGGATACCGTGATCGGATATCATCCTCACGTTCCTACGTTGACTCTCCCAAGGAGTGATGACCCCAAGCAACACGGACAAGACTAATTGTTCGGTTCTTGAGTATCTTCTCTCTTCGATCCAAAATGGACACAGGCTGTTCCTCGTAAGACAGGTTGGTACCAACAACCAGCTCAGAATGATCGAGGATATGGCTTGGGTCCGATACATACCTACGTAATTGAGATACATGAAACACGTCATACACCTCTCGTAAAGAAGGTGGGAGGGATAAACGATAAGCAACATCGTCTACCCGATCAAGGATAACAAATGGGCCCACGTACCGCGGACTCAATTTCCCGCGAACGCCAAATCTAATGACCCCACGAGTGGGTGAGATCCGCAAGAATACGTGGTCCCCAACAGAGAACTCTAACGGCCTACGATGCTGGTCCGTCCAATGACGATGCCGATCCTGTGCAACTCGAAGTCGCTCTCTAATTCCCTTAACCACTTTAACCGTCTGAACAATCATTTCTGGGCCTAAAATCTTCCTCTCCCCGATATCATCCCATGCAAGCGGCGACCTGCACTTCTTACCATATAATGCTTCGAATGGCGCCATCTGGATACTGGCTTGATAACTGTTGTTGTATGAGAACTCGACTAAGTACAGGTGACTCTCCCAAGACCCTCCAAAATCTAGAGTGCAAGCTCGCAACATGTCTTCTAAAGTCTGAATCGTTATTTCTGATTGCCCATCCGTCTACGGATGGTAAGCCATACTAAATCTTAACTTGGTACCCAGACTATGATGTAAGCTCTTCCTGAAATATGAGGTAAAGCGGGTATCTCGATCCGACACAATACTGACAGGAACTCCATGCTGCCTAACTATCTGTTGCATATATAACTCTGCCAACTCTATAGATTGCCCTACTCTGAAAGGAAGAAAGTGTGCTACCTTTGTAAGTCGGTCCACTATCACCCAAATAGCGTCCTTACCACTTGGTGATCTCGGTAAACCGGTCACAAAGTCTATTGTAATATGCTCCCATTTCTATTCCGGGATAGGAAGCGGTTGCAATAACCCAGCTGGCCTCTACTGTTCTGCCTTCACTTGCTGACATACCAAGCAACGGGAAACAAATCTAGCTATCTCCCTCTTCATCCCGTTCCACCAGAAATGCTGCTTGATATCTTGGTATATTTTGGTCCCTCCAAGGTGAATTGAATATTGAGAACTGTGAGCTTCTGCCATAACCTCCTGTCTGATATCTCCACTAGGGACACATAGACGTGATCCAAACCTAAGTGTACCATCTTCATGAATTCTCATCTCCTTCCTGAGTCCTGACTCACATTCTACCCTAAGCTTCTGAATCCTTGGGTCCTGTGCCTGAGCTGTCTTGATTCTGTCTACCAAGTCGGATTGAACTTGCAGACTTGTTAGAACTCCTACATCACTAGGAAGTATAACTTCGATGCCCATCTCCTGAAGGTCTTCTAAGATATGCCTCTGTGTTGTCAACATAAATGCACCGCCTCTCCTGCTGAGAGCGTCTGCCACTACATTAGCCTTGCCTGGGTGATACTGAAGCTCCACGTCATAATCCTTGATCAACTCCAGCCATCTTCTCTGCCTCATGTTTAGTTCCTTCTGAGTAAAGATGTACTTCAGACTTTTATGGTCTGTGTACATCTCCACTCGGTCACCATATAAGTAATGCCTCCATAGCTTCAGAGCAAACACTACTGCCGCCAACTCTAAATCATGAGTCGGGTAATTCTTCTCGTGGTCCCGAAGCTGCCTAGATGCATATGCTATCACCTTCCCATGTTGCATAAGGACACATCCAAGTCCTTTACCTGACGCATCACAATATACTGTAAAACCTCCGGGTCTAACTGGCAATGTAAGAATAGGTGCTGATATTAACTTCTGCTTCAAAGTCTCGAATGATGCCTGACATTCTGTCGACCAAATGAATGGTACATCCTTCCGGGTCAAGCGGGTCATGGGTGCTGAAAGCCTCGTAAAGTCTGACACAAACCTTCTGTAATATCCTGCCAATCCCAAGAAACTCTGCACATCTGCTACGGTCTTGGGTACTGGCCAACTTTTTACTGCTTCTATCTTCTTAGGATCTACTGCTACTCGAGCTCCTGATATGATGTGACCCAAAAATGAAATATAATCCGACCAAAACTCATACTTGCTGAGCTTGGCATACAACTGGTTCTCTCTCAGAACCTGTAACACTCTCCTGAGGTGGTCTTCATGCTCCTCTTCACTAGCAGAGTATACGAGAATGTCGTCAAGAAACACGACGACAAACTGGTCTAAGTATGGCATAAAGATGCGATTCATCAAATCTATGAATATTGCTGGAGCATTGGTCAAACCAAACAGCATTACTAAGAATTCATAATGCCCATACTTCGACCTGAATGCTGTCTTGGGAATATCTTCCTTCCGAACCCTCACCTGATGGTACCCTGAACGAAGATCTATCTTGAAGAAAACTCTAACTTTGCTCAACTGATCAAATAAGTCATCGATTCTGGGTAATGGTACTTGTTCTTCACTGTTGCCGCGTTAAGCTTCCTGTAGTCAATGCACAATCTGGATGACCCATCCTTCTTTCCCACAAGTACCACTGGTGCTGCCTATGGTGACACGCTAGCTTGGATGAACTTCTTCTCCTTCAGTTTCTCTATGTGCTGATATACCTTGGCCTGCTCTGAATCCGCCATTCTGTAAACTCGATCTGATATCGGTTTAGTTCCAGGTGCCAATTCTATACTGAACTCAATATCCCTAACCGGTGGTAGACCTGGAAGTTCTTCAGGAAATACGTCTAGAAACTCTTCAACTACCTTCGGAATCTAACTTCTTCCATTGCCGTTATTACTCCCGCTCTTGATGAGTTGCCCCTGATCTGACTAAGATGAATCTCTTCATGTCTGGAATATCAAAAGATACACTCCCTCTACGACAATCTATTGTCGCATAACTGTCTTTCAGCCAGTCCATACCTAAGATAACGTCAAAATTTCCAACATGAAATTCTATCAACCGGGCGGGTAAGGAATGCCCGCAAACTACAACGCTACATGCTAAAATAACTCTACTAACTCCTACGAGCCCATTACCAGTGAGTATATTCAACCTCCCTGGCAATGCCTCGAACTCCATTCCTAGTCGTGTCGTAAATTGTGCAGATATAAATGAATGGGATGCTCCCGAATCAAACAATGCTACTGCGGGATATGAGGCGACGAGAATGTTACGTGCCACAACATCTCCCGATGCCAATACCTCTTCCAAGGATAGAGTGAATGCTTGCCCTCGACCTTCTTGCTGGTTTCCATGCTGCGGCCTAGCCTGATGTGGTTGTTGGCCCCTTCCTTGATGATGCTGGGGTGGTCTATGCTGGTGTTGCTGCATCGGCGGCCCCTGCTGCCGAAACATCTGAGCCTGCGACATTAACGGACGTTGTGCCAACGGCCTTACTGCCATCGCTGGTCCTCGATACTGGCCTGCCCCTGGTGCTGGCAGGGCAGGAAACTGTTGCCCTGGTCCTCCTGACCTCGAATTCATGGGACATGTGGTAACCCGATGGTCTAGATTTCCACATATCAGACACAGTCCATTCAATGTCGACACACATCTCTAGTGTTCCTACCTTCCCACAATAAGTGCAGCCTGCCAGGGGTTGCTGGTTCTTCCTCTGTTGCTGTTGCTGCTGCCTGGGTGGTGGTGCTGGTCCTCGTATCGCCATATCGTGGATACGAATGCCAGTGGATGGTGCTGTTGTTCGGGGCGCTGCTCCCCCTCCTCCTTCAATCTGACTGTGGGATCTCTTCTGACCCCAGTCCTTGTCGCGAGCCTCTGAATGGTGATCTCATGCCTTCGAGTTGCCGTCAATACTTCGTCAAAAGTTTGGTAATTGTGCCCCTCTATCAATTGTAAGAGTTCAAGATGAAACCCTTGCTGGAACCTCATAGCCCTCTGGTTCTCTGTTGCTACCATCTCTGGGGCGAACCTACTCAATCTGCAGAACTCCGCTGCATAAGCATCTACAGTCTTGCCGGCCTGCCTGAGGTTGATAAACTTCTGTTGTAGCTCAAACCATGCCACAACTCCATAGTACTTGGTCTTGAATCTTGCAGTGAAATTGTCCCAAGCCACAGGACGTCTGATGCCCACTTCCTCTGATTCCCACCAATCACGTGCGAGATCCTGAAGTAAAAACTTTACTAGATCCACACGTTCTTCTGCCGGTACCTTAGCTGCTGTCAGAATAGCCTCAATATCTTTAAGCCATGCATCTGCTGAGATAGGCATCCTCCGTGCCCTCGAAACGGCGGGGGTTGTACTTACAAAACCTGGCTGATGCTCCTGAATCAGTCCTCATTCCTCTTTCCAAAGCCGTCTGCAATCCTTGGTTGAGCAACACATTCTGCTCTTGTAGCTGAGTGTGCATGCGCTGCTGGACAACATTTGATGTTGCTGAGTAGCCATCATTCTCTCATGATTTATAGAAGGGCTGGTGTGTCCACTTCCACAGGGGTAGGTGGAACTATGGGTGATGTTGGAGCTTCCGGATATCGCGGTTCAGCTGCTGGTTCTACTATCACTTCTTCTTGGATAGTCTCCTGAGGTGAGACTGGCCCTTGTTGCTGACCAACCTGGTCATGTTGCCCATGTTGCCCTTGTTGTTGCTGTCCCAGCTCTGACCGATGCGGACGAAGTGCCCCTAAGAAAAGGGACAAGAGAACAATCAAATAACTGGACATGAAGGATCAATGAAGTCAAAGGATACCGGAATGTCAAGCAAGGGTTGAGAATAACGAATCATGAGATCAAGGGGGGACACGTGTGATTGAGACATCATATAAATCAAAACACCCTACAAGTCTGAAATCAGACCTGCATGGGCCACCACTAAAACCTTGTCACGCCCCAGAACCAGAATACTGGAGAACGGGAGAATGACTCAGCCAGCTACGTATTACGGGTAGAAGAATACCGTATAATACGATCAATGCTGTCTAACCAGACGAGAGGGTAGATACTACATGAAAGTCTTACTATGGTCACTTCACATCTATTATCTCAATCATTCAAACAAGAAGCAAAAATAGAGAACATGTAAGATAAAGCAGTAAGGTGTCCCAAATGCTTAGTCAAAATGTTCTTGAGATCTGGCTTTACAAAACATAGCCAGATGATGTAGTAACATATACACAATTGTTATCAGCTGCAGTCAGACTTAGTTACAATTATGTAAAAACAAGTGCAAGACTATCCGACTAACATGTCGGTGCCAAGCGGCAAAATGTAAAGTAAATAACAAAACGAGCGATGAAGTAAGGAACCCACTCGAGTCCTCCTGCGATCATTTCCCCTAGTATTGACCATCTTGGAGGTGGAAGTAAGCTGAGTCCTCGGGAACCGGCTCTAAATCTGGCCATGCAAAACCAGAGAGGTTAGACCTCTAATAGCAAGTACCACAAGGAAGCACGATATGAAGGATTAAACCAGTAAGTAAGAGAATATAATAATAGATCTCTGCTTTCTACTAGGATTCACATAGCATCCCGACACTTCGAACCAACCTCCCAACCAAACAAGGACAGAAGTTGGCCCGTCATGTCCTGACATTCTGATCATCTCAGTTAGGCAACAGAGTAGGTACAGTACACAAACAAATCATCTTGAACGGCCAATCAACTCCTACGGCTTGCCTATTGTGAGTCCCAAGTTATCCTGGAATTATGCAATTAGGGATTCCTCAGTTCTTACTATGTGCGAGCAAGGCTAGTCTATCCAGTCAATCAATTGCGCCAATCATGAATTAGACGAGTCCCAGCGGGACGCCCAGTCATCAATATACAATATACAATAATAATATAAGCAGATACCGCTCCCTGCCCGTGTGGCAGGTTTACAGTATCTGTGGGAACCAGCCGGCCTGTCGGGCACTACTAGTCCCAAGAGGGCTGCCATGTAAGAACTCGGGGATCCATTCTCTCCATGCAATCATTATTTTATTTAACTTAATAGTCTCTACGTTGAGTGAAATCCCATGTCGTGGATCATGGTCATTCAAATGAGTACTTTCGTACGGGGTACGATATGCGCAACTCTACAACGATACCCGTGCGGCTAGGTTGTAGGTCTTACATAGCGTAATGCAACAATCAAATCTAACCACGGAGTAATCATGCCTTGACCATAAAGTACACATGCTGCTTTGTAGAAAATAAATAAATAAATAAATTGAAGCCTGCATGTGTGCCTGTATGTCAACATTCGGGATCGGCTAATCGATTACAATAGTTCATAACATGAACGTGTCTCATTCATTTAATTCAATAAGACGACTAGCCAGTCTCTTAGTTCCAACTTAGGAACGCATGATCAATTTTAGTCAAGATAGCCATTATTATCAATGGTGACAAGGCATGAAAGTCAATTGTATTAAATGGGGTCGAGTCTATAACTCTCAGGGTTAAGTTCCAGTCTCACTGGGTATCCATAAACCAATCAAGATACAGGGCACGTTCTACACAACCATATATATTAAAAATATTAACATGCTAAGATTATCGAGTTCATGCGAAAGGCATAAGGATATAATAGGAAAATTATCATGCTACCATTAAATAAATAAATTAGAGAACAAATAGAAACACCCAGGTCAGGAAGTCACGCCAACAAGTCTATGCTAAGGCCAACAAGTCACGCCAATAAGTCTATGCTAAGACCAACAAGTCACTGCCAACAAGTCTATGCTAAGACCAACAAGTCACGCAAGAATCGTACGCGTAAAAAGGGTACGCCAAGTTAAGTAGGAAGGAGTGAGCGTATAAACAGCGTGAGCGTGAAAAGTGGTTCACGCTGGCATGCACAGCGTGAGCGTGAAGGGTAATTCACGCACGCACAGCGTGAGCGTAAAAAGCGTGATAAGAAATTCACGCACGCACAGCGTGAGCATGATATGAAATTAACGCACGCACAGAGTGAGCGTGATAAGAAATTCACGCACGCACAGCGTGAGCATGATAAGAAATTCACGCACGTACAGCGTGAGCGTGATAAGAAATTCACGCACGCACAGCGTGAGCGTGATAAGAAATTCAAGCACGTACAGCGTGAGCATGATAAGAAATTCATGCACGCATAGCGTGAGCGTAACTCAAATGTCACGCTAACACGTAAAGACGTGAGCGTGACTCAAATTCACGCTAACACGTAAAGACGTGCGCGTGACTAAAATTCACGCTGGCACGTAAGAATGTGAGTGTGACTCAAAATTCACGCTAAACATGTAAAGACGTGTGCGTGACTAAATCTTCCGAACTCCAATCTTATGGAACTTTCGTTCCAAGCCAGAAATGAGGTTCCCATGGTTCAGAATGGTATGGAATGAGAAGCTCTGCCATATGAACTATCTATTTCCGAAAACACGCCAGGTTGGGAGATCAAAACCCATGGACAACCGAAAACACAACAACTTAGATCTAGAAGAAACAAGCCAACGAAATCAAAAATTCTAAGTACTAAACTCTCTTAGGATCACAAGAAGAAGACAAATGAACCATAAAAATGGGTGGAGGAGAAGCAAGATGTACTTGCCTTCTCCTGGTAGGTGGAAGAGAGTGAAGAGGAAGAAGAAGAAGTAATGGTGAAGGAAAGTTATGAGGAGAGAGAAGGGGATGGGGGCTTTAAATGGAAGGGGTGGTGGTAGGTGGGGTTCGGTTCATGTGAACCACCATGAACCCGAAAAAAACCCTCCTAGGCCGAACCTAAAAGCAGGACTAAAAGCAGAGAATAACAGCAGGAAATAAAATACAGATAATTAATTAACATAAAATTAAAGGAATTTAAATACAGGATAATACTTGATAAATATTAAATAAATATATATATGAGTTGCACATGTATAGAAAATACGTATTCTGGGAACAGGGAGTGACATTTTGCATACTAGCTTGGGCACCCAGCTTAAGTTCAGTACCGCGTATACCCCCCAGACGGACGGACAGTCAGAGAGGACCATCCAGACACTCGAGGATATGTTTCACACTTGTGTGTTAGACTTAGGGGATCTTGGGAGGACCATCTTCACTTGGTAGAGTTTTCTTATAACAACAGCTATCAGGCCAGTATAGAGATGTCGCCATTTGAGGCTCTATATGGACGGAGATGTCGCACTCCTTTGTCATGGGACGATGTCGACGAGAGAATTTTACTTGGCCCAGAGATGGTGGTGGATGCAGCAGAGAAGGTTGGATTGATCAGGGATAGACTTCGGGTGGCTCAGGATAGACAGCGGCATTGGGCCGATAGCCACCGGAGACCATTAGAGTTCGAAGTTAGTATCGGTTTGTTTGTGCTTGTTTGTGATTGTTCGCTTTAGAGCCTGGTAATGAGTCTTGTCTAGGTTGGCGATATGGTGTTCCTGAGGATTTCTTCGACACAGGGCACGATTCGTTTTGGCCGAGGCGGAAAGCTTAGTCCGCGCTTCATCGGACCTTTCACCATTCTTGGAAGGGTCGATGCAGTGGCCTATCGACTAGACTTGCCGCCTACACTCTAGAGAGTTCACAATGTGTTCGATGTGTCGCAGTTGAGGCGGTACGTGGCAGACCCTAGTCACATATTGGATCACTCCGAGTTAGAGGTGGGGCCTACTCTCCGCTATCCAGAGCAGCCTGTAGAGATACTGGATCATCGGGAGAAGGTGCTCCGAACCAAGTTATTCCTTTGGTTCGTGTCCCATGGAGGCATTACTCTCCAGGTGAGTATACCTGGGAGAGAGAGGACGAGATGCGAGAGCGCTACCCTTATCTCTTCAAGCCGTGAAGTATTTTCCTTTTTGTTCTTGCTTGTGTTACTTGTTCTAGTTTGTTCTAATTTCGAGGACGAATTTTTTTAGGAGGGTAGATTTGTCACCCCCACTTTTTCGAATAGGGCTATTATAGTCATTTACATTTTTTTATTATTTAAATATTTGTTTAAGTTTTTATTGTTAATATAACTACTTTGAAGATTAAACAATTATACTTTTTTAATATATATATATATATATATATATATATATATATATATATATATATATATATATATATATATATATATATATATATATATATTTTTATAAAACTCTTAATATTAATATATATATATTATATATATATATATATATATATATAATATATATATATATATATATATATATATTATTAAATATATATAATATATATATATATATATATATAAAAAAAAAAAAAAAAATATTATATATATATATATATATATATATATATATATATATATATATATATATATATATATGCAATGGAGTTTTATTTATAAAACTCTTAATATTAATATATTTAATAAAAATAGGATACAAATTATTTAACTTTATTTACAAATAATTTTAGAAATTTTATATATAATTGTTTGTATTCGTACATTTATGGGTATATATATATATATATAAAAAAAAAATATATATATATATATATATATATATATATATATATATATATATATATATATATATATATATATATATATATATATATATATATATATAAAATATATATATATATATATATTGTATATATATTATGGGAATATGTATATATATAGATATATAGATATTTATAAAAAGGAAATGAAAAAGATTTTATTATAGAAATACTTTTAAAGGAGTAGCTAATAGTTTTCTATTATACAAATATTATGTATATGTATATGCATATATATAAGTGGATGTATGTATATAGGTATATATATATTATATAAAAACCCACACACCCACACCTAAACTAGAAATAAAGCAAACATCACACACACACACGACCGACCCCTAATAACACAGCTAACATTATGGCCTAGCCCCCCCCCCCCCTCCTTATTAAACCGAGCTAAACCGAGCCTTTTTGGGCTTCGGCCAAACCCGAACCCCTTCATATATACTTCGATAGAGAGAGGAGGAGTTTTTGCAAACCCTACGCCGCCACCCAAACCCAACGCACACCCAGGACCTCCCCGTCGACCACGCAGTGCCACCGTCGGCCGATCAACGTCGCCGGACACACGTACGCATGCGTGGAAGCACACAACAGCGGCAGCCTCAACCCCGACTTCGCGAGGTGTTTTCTCGACGCTCGCTCCACCGTTCTGCGATCTGTTTTCTTCGGTACGTAGACAACATATACGTCTTTAATTACCTTCAAATAGTACGTGCCGATTTGTGTCATGTGCGACGAAAAATGAGTTCCAAAATCGAGAAAAAACTCGATTTTCTGGGTTTAGAAACTGTCCCGAAACCCTATGTTTTCGGTTGATTTGCGACCATAATATCGCGAACTTTGGAAAACCTTCTGAAGAGACTTATAGAAAACATATAGGAGATTAAAACCCTTCTTGTAGATTTAATTTTCATGTATTATACAGAAAGTTATTGGTTTTTGAAGTTTGAGAAAAAAATTGGTTTTCAAAATTGAATTTTTAGAAAAATTGTCCCGATACGCCGTCCGTCCCGTCAATCCGGGCGACGTGGTCACGAACCAAAAGTATCGAAAGGTGCATATCGACTTCATGGACGTGTGGACTTTGACGGAATTCAAATTGGTCGCGTGTGCGCGACGAATTTGATGCATATCCGTCAAAATTTATCGTATCGGCCTTTTTACAAATTTACCAATTACTTTGTGCACGCTCGTCATATCGAGACGAACTTGCGCCAACAGGACTGTATCATTTTTCTGGTACTATATGCCAAGTTTGGTCCGAATATGAGAAGGTCGACCGGAATGATATTTTGGCGGGCTCGCGACCCGAACCAACGGGCAAATTTGTACGCGGCCCACCGAAATCCAACTTTGGATATACGGTTGGGTTCGTCTCGTCAAACAGGACCCGTAGATATATAGTTTGTTGACTTTAGAGACCGTAGATATCGATACGCTTTTCGGTGCAAAGCGGGTCCAACGGCGGACACCGTTTTGACCCGAAATTATTATTTTGCTACTATATCCAGAATTGGACTTATGGGTGGGCGTTTCTAGCTAATTTGACCATTCTGAGAACGTTGGTAATATCTGTTTCAGCATTAGGAGACAGTTGTGCGAGTTGACCGTTCGTGGCTCATTGAGTGGGTTGTAGTTTCGATTTTCTCAGCTCAGGACAGCAGGCAAGTACATTCTCTGATAGTTTTCATTGCTTTGATATCTACTATATCCGATTCAGTTATAGTGTTATACTTGATTCTCGACACGAGGATACACGGACTAGTATACGTGAATCTCGTCATGAGATGTCATTTCTGGTTTACCTGGTATATGAGTACTTCTTCGATATTGTTTCCTGTACTTGCATAGACACCAATTTGGGAGTGGGCTGGTCCCCTGCTCTTCAAATCCTGTGTCATAACCTATCATGTCTAGAATAATTATACTACTCGGGGATAGGGAGTTATTAGAGGCTATGTGATCATTGCCCCTACTTATTTCTTACTTGTGCATAGCTCCACCCTCACCACACGTAGGGTGTAGCCTGACCTTATACTACTTGTGCATAGCTTTCTATTTTGGCTGGCCTGATCCCTATACTATTATACTACCTGTGCATAGCCGGTCAAATGGAACAGCCTGATCTTGACCCAAGCCGATCACATAACGCTCTAGTATCTCATGACACTTTCTTTTTTTATGTTTACATCATACCTCGGATTACTTTCTACCATTTATATTCCAGTTTTATCTTATATCTCACACATGACATGATATCCAGTTCTCTTGTACTGTTTTACTTTCAGTCTTGATATTTCATCTTATATTTCATTATAATTGTCTCTTATAGTATTTGTCAATTCACATGGAACTGCTGTTAGCGTTTGTACTTGCTCATATCCTAACAGGATAACCCCCATTATTTTTCAGAAGATTTAGATGCAGATTGCCTGACCTACTACGGGTTTGGCATAGATGGAGCCTACGACCAGGACCAGCCTGTGGACCCGGTGCTCGTAGAGGATGCACAGCCTGTAGTGACTTAGTTTAGCTAGATTTTGTCTGGATTATATTCCAGCTTGATACTCTGAGACTTGTGGTATTTATTTAGGATCTCGTGATGTCTTTAAATTCTGAATTTGTGATTGTGGCTCAGCACCATTTCAGATTATTTATTCATCTTGTTTCTTTATTATATTCGTGTCTATCTTCCTTAGATTTATGTGATTGAGTTGTGTTTATATTCCTCCGTGCGGAGATGACAGGTTATATTATTGTGTCTTAGATTCTATATATTCTAGATGACCTTTACAGGGTTCTACCGCCGATACTGCGGCGTAGGCTGGACGTACCCACGTGCTCGTGCCCCTAAATATGGTGCGGGTCGTGACAGAACTCTTACCATAACTTCGACGAATGGTGGGTCCATATGGGCGGTGATCAGTAAGTTATATTCGTATAACTTGTTGGCGGTCAAATAGGAACACCGCTACGCTGTACCGATCGACGTCCAATGGCCGGAGGGCCACAAGGTATCTTCCGCCACTATACATGTGAAGAATGACAGTCCCGGTCCGCGGTGTATCGATATTGCGAATAACCTCTAGGTGTCAGCCTATCTGATGTTAGGCTCATGGAACATAAAACCATGGCTGTCCCATTGAGACTTGGCTTCCGTGAGAAACCAACTTGGTCTTCTAGTCCTAACACCTAGTTGCCCCTGATAAGGAGGCTTTTGGTGTGGATCGGTCCCAAGAAGTGAAGCTAACACAGTGAGAAGGGAGTAGTGAGGAGGTATCGAGCGGCTCATTCATTCTTGGAAAAAGAGGGAGGGAGCGAGCCAATGGATCAATGAATAGATAGAGTCAATGGAAGACAGACAGCGCTGCCTACACGCGAAGACGCTTCCGAGGTCGAGAAGTCTCAATTTCCAAAAGGATTTGCTTGCGAATGAATGCTAGGCTGGGCTACCTCGAATGGCGTGAGCCACATGCGGGGAGACCCACACGTACGGTTTTCAGGGGGATCCGACCGAAAGACCAACCAGTGCCCACCGGCTAGAGGGACTGAGAAATTAATAGAGTAATCCGTCGGTAAGTTACATTAGCAACGAAAATATTGTATTTAGCGACGGATATTTTTGCCGCTAAATAGCAATATTTTTGTAGTGTGTGAGACCGCCAGTTGCAATTGCGGTTTGGTTGTTTTATATATTTTTAACTAAAATTTGAGAGGTTTCCATTAGCAATGGTAGCTTGGTCTCTAGACCACTAATAGTAGTGGCGATTTGATTATAATAACAATGGTGTCTGGTTTTGTGGTAGATTTGGTTTTGTACACTACCAAAATAAGTCATATTGGCGACGAGATTAGTGACTAGCGACACATTTATACGTCGCTAACTTGTATTAGGACATCGCTAAACTGAAAAGAAAATGTCGCAGGCAGTCGCTAGGCGTCGCTAAACTGCTGACATAGAAAACTCGTCATCTCAGCAAAGAAGTCTACTAACATCGCAAATTACATCGCTAATCATGTATCGAAACGTCGCTAACCTATATCTTAGACGTCCCTGACAGTCGCCAGACGTCGCTAATATCGTGACGTAGCAAATCCAAAATGTTAGCAAATACGTCACTAAATGACGTCGCTAACCGCTGAATTGTCAGCGACAATTAGCAACGAATATTTACATCGCTACTTTGCAACGCCTCGTCGGCAAACGTCGTTATCCACTAAAAATCTAGCGACGTGATGGCGTCACAAATATACGTCGCCATGGCGACGAAAAGGGATGAATCATGTGTTAGCGACCCAAAAATAGCGAGAGAACCAAGCAAAAGCACACAAACCAAAAATGCCAAACACAATCGTGGACACAAAGATTTTTGACGTGGAAAACCCTTGCGAGAAAAACTACGGGACGATCGAAGTCCAACCCTGAAGAACCTCCACTAATAGAATAAAGAGAATATACCCTCTACAAGCTCCTCCCGATCCAACACGGATCACCACAACTCACTTGAAAGAAGAAATTTTTTGATCGCGGACTCCGAAGAACAAGAGATGCCGAAAAATTATTCGCAGCAATCTCTCTTTAACAATAGTCCTTAATCCTCTCTCCCTCTCAAAGATTGTAAAGCACTCTTGTTTTGAGATAATTTTCCAACTAGCATGCATCACCCTTTTATAAGCCCTTGGTAATCCATACATGGAAGGCCAATATATATGAAAACTTCTAATATGCATCAATCATATATTTAATAAAAATCCAATCATAATTGGCTTATCATAATTGGAAGCCCAATTATATGGAAAGCTACTATATGAAGGATCCAATCATAAATATATGATCAAAGTAAATATGGAAATCCAATCATATATTTCCTTACCATATATGTTCCAAAATAGGATCCATGCAATCCCCGAGTTTCTCCGACACACGGATGGCACTCGTCGCTCTCCGGGGTATTCTCCACATAGGTTGGGAACTCCACCCACTCCAACAAATGTCTCCCTTCACAACTAGGTGGAGGAACTCGTCATCCCGACGATCCGCCTGCAGTACTCAAACTTCCCCCTTGGTAGAACCTTCGTGAGCATATCCGCTCCATTGTCATCAGTATGGACCTTCTCAAGCATCACATCCTTCTTCTCAACCACATATCGTATCCAATGATACCGAGTCTCAATGTGCTTGGACCGACTATGAAATGTCTGGTTCTTCACAAGAAGAATGTCACTCTGGCTATCGTAAAGCAAAGTATACTACTCTTGCTTCAGCCCTATTTTCTGCAACAGCTTTTTCATCCACAGCAACTCCTTGTAAACCTCCGTCGCCGCTATGTACTCTACCTCTGTCGTCGACAAGGCAACACACTTCTGCAACCGCGACTGCCACGATACCGCTCCTCCAGCAAACATCATCACATAGCCCAAAGTCGATCGCCTCGTGTCTACATCTCCAACCATATCAGTGTCGGTATACCCAACCAGCTTCGACTCGTCACCACCAAAAGAAAGTCTCCAATCGGCAGTGCCCTGAAGGTATCGTAGAATCCACTTGACCGCACTCCAATGTACCCTTCTAGAATTTGAAAGATACCTGCTAACTGTGCCAACTGCATGAGCGATGTCTGGCCTTGTACACACCATAGCATACATAAGGCTCCCCACAGCTGAAGCATATGGAACCCGCTCCATATCTTCTTTTTCGTCCTCGGTAGATGGACACTGCTCCTCAGTGAACTTAAAGTGGGCCGCAAGGGGGCAACTCACTTTCTTCGACCCGTTCATCCCGAAACATTGAAGTACTCGGTGAATATACTTCTTTTGGGACAAGTGTAGCAACTTGGACTCTCTCTTTCGGCTGATCTCCATCCCAAGAATAGTCTTTGCTGCACCCAAATCCTTCATAGAGAAGGCCGCGCCCAATTGGCGCTTCAACTCCGCTATCCTAGTGGCATTTCGACCCACTAATAGCATGTCATCTACATAGAGCAATAAAATAATAAAATCATCATCGGCAAAATACCTCACAAATACACAGTGATCCAACGTCGTCCGTGTATAGCATGCTTTCCCATAAATGACTCGAACTTTCTGTACCACTGCCTCGGATCCTGCTTCAGACCATACAAGCTCTTCCTCAACCGGCAGACCAAATATGACTTGCCCTTCTCATAGAATCCCTCTGGCTGTTCCATGTATAACTTCTCCTTAAGATTACCGTGGAGGAATGCCGTCTTCATGTCCATCTGCTCGACCTCCAAGTCGAAACTGGCTACCATTGCTAGCACCACCCGAATAGACGACTGTTTGACGACAGGCGAAAAGATCTCATCATAATCCACGCCTTTCCGCTGACCGTAGCCTTTAACTACTAGCCTCGCTTTGTATCGAGGACGAGTAGCATTATCCGTATGTTTCACTCTAAACACCCATCAATTCTTCAAAGCCTTCTTGCCCTTTGGCAATCGCACCAGCTCATAAGTGGAATTGGCGTATAAGGAACTCATCTTCTCCTGCATAGCCTACATCCACTCCTGCCTGTGTTCGTCTTCCATAGCCTCTGTAAAGCTTTCGGACACTCCTTCGTCAGTCAGTAGCACATACTCATCCGGTGAGTATCTCATAGATGGTTGACGATCTCTCTCGCTCCTTCTCAATGGAGCCACTGGTGTTGGCTGTATAGCAACAGCCTCCTCCCCTTCAGGAACTGCCTTTCCGGCATGCTCATCCTCCTGAGGGACACCCTGACCATTATCAGTAGGCTGATTATCAAGGTTGGGAGCAACTCCATGTACTGGATCCCCCATAACTGGATCCTCTGCGATGTCCTCTGAAAACTGCTCGAAGAAAAATGACTCTAACTAAGGCAATTTTTTAACCTCAGAAGACGTCTTGGAATCCTGAGTGTTGGTCATGGTCTGATCCTCGACGAATACTACGTCCCTGCTTCTGTAGAGCTTTCTTCCCACCGGGTCGTAGAGTCTATAGCCAAACTCATCCCGACCGTAGCCGACAAAGACGCATCACCTCGTCTTCGGCTCAAGTTTGGTCCTCTCGTCCTTCGGTACATGCACGAAGGCCTTACAGCCAAACACTCGTAGGTGATTGTATGACGGCTCTTTGCCGTACCATACTTTGTCAGGCACATTACCCTACAAAGGAGCACTAGGAGATAAATTAATAATATAAGTAGCTGTGAGAAGAGCCTCACCCCAATAACTGTCCGGCAAGTTTGCTTCTGACAACAAATATCGCACCCTCTCCATCAGTATCCTGTTCATGCGTTCCGCTACACCATTGAGCTGAGGTGTCTTGGATGGAGTCTTCTGGTGTCGTATCCCTTGCTCTCTGCAATAAGCATCAAAGGGACCAATGTATTTGCCGCCGTTGTCGGATCGAACACACAATAACTTCTTGTCCGTCTCTCTTTCAATAGAGGCCTGAAACTCTTTGAAAGTAGACAGCACCTGATCCTTGGTCTTTAAGGTATAGACCCAAACCTTTCTGGAATAGTCATCAATAAAAGTTACAAAGTAAGATGCACCACCAATAGATTTTGCCTTCATAGGACCGCAGACATCCGAGTGAATCAACTCGAGCAACGTCGGCTTCCTTAAACTTGGGTGACTTTGGAAAGACACCATATTTTGCTTTCCAGCTAAGCAGTGTGTGCACTTTTCCAACTTTGTAGACTTGAGCCCTGGAATCACCTTCCTGTTCACCAAGTAGCTCATCCCCTTCTCGCTGATATGGCCGAGTCGCCTGTGCCACAACTTGGTAGACGCATCACTGACAACGTTCACCTCCTGTGCTCCCTGTGCGCTCCCCTCCATATAGTAGAGACCGGACTTCTTGCTTCCTCTGGCAATCACCACCGAACCTCTGGAAAGCTTCTACTGACTATTCCTGAAGAGACTGAAGAATCCTTCGTCATCCAATCTTCCAACCGACACCAGGTTGAAACGGATGTCAGGGACAAGACGAACATCTTTGAGAACAAGAAATGCACTTGTCTTCGTTCTCCAATACACATCTCCAACGGCAACCGCCTTCGACACATCTCCATTGCCCATCTTCAATACTCCACAGTCGCCTGTCGTGTAAGTGGCAAATAGTGCCCTGTTGTGAGATACGTGCGCTGAAGTCCCTAAGTCCACCAGCCAAGAATTGTCATCGTATGCGAGGTTTGTGATAACCTCCTCACCTATGACGATCACATCGCCTCCATGCATCGAGGCCGTCGCTGTAGTGTTCTCATCTTGCTTCCCCTTGTCGCCCTTCTTCTCTCTCTTTCGAGCGAAACAGATCTGCTTGATGTGGCCCTTCTTGCCACAATGGTAACACTCCGAGTCCTCGTACCGACCCTTGGACTTCTCTCTGCTCTTGTCTCTGCCACCACCTGGACCCCTGCTTTTGCCCCTTCTGCGGCTCTCTGAAACCAATGTCTCTAAGTGGTGAGATATGGATGAAGTGCCCTGAGAACGTCTTCGCATCTCTTCATTCAGCATCCCGCTCTTAGCAAACTCTAGACTGACCATGCCTTTTGGAGCAGAAGCGATCATAGATACTCGTACGGTCTCCCACGAGTCTGGCAATGTACATAGCAACCAAAGTCCTTGAATCTCGTCGTCGAACTTGACTCCCATCGAGGATAGCTGGTCCACCACGCCCTGGAACTCACTCAAGTGATCCGTAATGGATGCACCATCTTTGTACCGCAGACCCATCATCATCCGGATCAGGAATAGTTTGTTTACCTCGGTCTTTTTCGCGTACAAAGATTCCAGTTTCTCCTACAACGTCTTCGCATGATCAATATTGACAACGTGGTTGTATACGTTCTCATCAACGAACTGCCGTATGTACCCACACACCTGTATATGCTCGAAGTTCCAGTCCTCATCGGATTTGTCACTGGGCTTCTCGGATGCAAATACTGGAAGATGCAGCTTCTTGACGAACATCAAATCCTTCATCTTGCTCCGCCAATAATGGTAGTTGGTACCGTTTAGGTTCACCATGCGCACTAGCTTCGCATCCATCTCTGCTTTCTGGTTTGACTGTCAACTCCTGACACTTCTTTGAACCCAAAGCTCTGATACCACTCTGTTGGGAACGAAATACGGAAACCGTTCCCCCAAGCCAGAAAGTCCTGCGAGAGAACCGAGCAAAAGCACACAAACCAAAAATGCCAAACACAATTGCAGATACAAAGATTTTTGACGTGGAAAACCCTTGCGAAAAAAGCCACGGGACGATCGGAGTCCAACCCTGAAGAACCTCCACTAATGGAATAAAGAGAATACACCCTTTACAAGCTCCTCCCGTTCTAACACGGATCACCACAACTCACTTGAAAGAAAAAAAAATTTTGATTGCGGACTCCGAAGAACAAGAGATGCCGAAAAATTATTCGAAGCAATCTCTCCTTCACAATAGTCCTTAATCCTCTCTCTCTCTCAAAGATTGTAAAGCACTCTTGTTTTGAGATGATTTTCCAACTAGCATGCATCACCCTTTTATAAGCCCTTGGTAATCTATACATGGAAGGCCAATATATATGAAAACTTCCAATATGCATCAATCATATATTTAATGGAAATCCAATCATAATTGGCTTGCCATAATTGGAAGCCCAATTATATGGAAATTTACTATATGAAGGATCCAATCATAAATATATGATCAAAGTAAATATGGAAATCCAATCATATACTTCCTTACCATATATGTTCCAAAATATGATCCATGCACTCTCCGAGCTTCTCCGACACACGGATGGCGCTCGTCGCTCTCCGGGGTATTCTCCACATAGGTTGGAATTCCACCCACTCCAACAAAATATACGTCGCCATGGCGACGAAAAGCGACGAATCCTGTGTTAGCGACCCGAAAATAGCGACAAGGCGTGTTCGTCGCTAAACTAAATTAGCGACGTTTTTCCCCCCATTTAGCGGCGTTTGTGGACGTCGCTTAAGTGACTTATTTTGGTAGTGGTAGGCTTCTGTTGTTGTATTTGCATAATGTGTTGTGTGGACAAAAATCTAATGGAGAATATGATTCTTAAATGTGTAACAGGGAAGAATCTTATGCATTTAACTTTCAGTAGGAAACTTGGTAGTATATTATTATTGTAGTAGAAAGAACTGTCATCAAAAGTTATAATAACATATGGATTTAGTATTTAGGATACATCCATTTGAATTTGATAAATTCTTATTTGATTTAGGATTTAGTCAAGCAATCTCATTTGATATTCCTGACTCCTAAAGAGTGGCATGAAAATTTTAATAAAGATATAATATCAAATGGATTTAGGATTCAGGAATCTGATAATTAATATGTGTATAGTAAATTATGTGGTAAGAAAGGTGTGATTATATGCTTGTATGTGGATCATACTTATTTTAGGCACTCTTTTTTTTTTTGTACTATAAGTTTTCTATCTTCCTATTTTTATATGAAAGATTGGTGTAGCTGCTATCAATTTAGGCCTAAAGATAAAGAAACAAGATAATAATTTGATTCTTACATAGTCACATTACATAGAGAAACTTGGTGTTAGAGATTCCTTTGTGGTCTAAACGGATTGATTCAACCATGGCATCAGAGTTTGTGGCATTAGCTTCTTCTAGTAAAGAGGATCAATGGCTGAGGAACTTGGTGTTAGAGATTCCTTTGTGGCCTAATTAAACGGATGTCATCAATGTCTTTATATTATGATATTGAGGAAACATTATCACGGACATATAGCAAAATATATAATGGTAAATCCAGACATATAGGACTTAGACATCACATAGGTATATATGTGAGGCACTTGATCACTGATGGAGTAATCACTATTGATTATGTAAAATCATGTCAATAATTTGGTTGAACCTTTAAGTAAAGGACTTGCAAGGGATTTTGTGGAGAAAACATCAAGTGGGATGGGACTCAATCCACATGTTGGCTATATGGAATGCCTGAGATTACTTGACTTGTATGTAGTACGTGTCGGGTTAGTCATAGAGGATCACTAGTTCAAAGATACGTCTATTACGCCATCCTGATTAACTTTGATGTATTCCACTAAGTGAATGGTTCAAGTTGTACGACAATATTCATCTATGCATAAACTAAGTCTGTCAAGTAAGTCAAGGCTTCATATTTATTATGAAAATGGTGGGAGATCGTTGAAGATTAAAAATAAATATTATTTTGGGTTTGTTTTCTTTTAAAATAATATGCAAAGAAAATATATAGAGATGTGTCTTTTCGATGGTCACAAGGGATGTGTTCATTCGTATTTGAATGGAATTAGTGTTTCTTCGTGAATTAATGGATGCCATGGAAATCTATAAATAAACTACTTTTGTCATTGAGGTATCCAACATATTCAACATAATTTTCTCTACTTTCTTCTCCTAATGTGCAATTGCTGCAGAATTTTGAATATTAGTTGTCTTTTCTTCTTTGTATAGATCAAAGACATTATGGTCTACTTTTGTTAGTGCAGACACAAGTAGACGGTCTTTAGACCAAGCATTATTGTATCCTAAGACAGTTCTATTGTAACTCGATGCACACTGTTTGGTTGGAACAAATATTGTCTTTAGGAAAGCGACTTAGTAACTCGACTTGAAGTTCTCTATTAAAGTTTTACATCAATTTTGGACTAGGATTTCTTGGAGACGGAAAATTTTATCCAACATATAGTATATTTGAGGGACATAAATGCAAAAAGCCCTAAGACTTAAGGCATTCACCCTTCGAGCACCCTACCTCCTACAGAATCTAAACAAACTTAATTTTATTCAGAAAGAAAAGGAGGAAGAAAAAGAAAAAGACCACCAATAAGACAATATTAATATTTAAATATAGTGCACATCTTTAGCATTGTCATGTACCAATGCAGGAGCTTGATCAAATAATTGAAGCCAGACAGTCACTGATCTCAAAGTTAAACTATGTATTATTGTAGCAAAGCACAATTAACTTAGTTCAAAAGAAAAATCAATACCTGTCATGACTGGCATCCTTGCTATTCCGTTCCTCCTTTCCATGGAATACTACTACAAACTTCTTCAAACATACAAATATTATCAAGAATTCTCGATTTCGAAGGAGGATTTAGTCCCTAATACCGCCTTGTCGATGAGCCGGGATTCCTGTCCATAGCATTGAACATCAGCTGTCCCGAGCCGGGCTGGCTGTCTCCGACAACGTCGGGTCCACCTCCTCCCCTTCCCTGGTTCGACCCCGAGGCTGCGGCAGCGCTGCCGCGGTCGCCCTCGGTCTCGCGGTACTTCTGGAGGTACCGCCGCATGGGCTCCGCGTAATCGTCGAACCCCAGGGTGGCCAGTGCCCAGCAGATGTCGTCCCCGTTGACCGTCTTCCGCTTCTCCTTGTGGCACTTGTCGGACGCCTCCCCCGTGACGAAGCTGATGAACTCCGACACGCACTCCTGCATCGTCTCCTTGGCCTCCTTGGAGATCTTCGCGTTCGGGGGGAGGATCTGCTTCATGATCCTCCCCACGTTCGCTATCGGGAGCAGCCTGTCCTGCTCCTTGATCGCACCGCTGCCGCTGCTGCCCTCGCCTCCTCCTCCTGCGCCCGCAGCGCCACGTTGGTGGTGGCCATCGGAGTCCGGACTACTCACCATCTCCACTGAGAAAATTAATTTGCTGACACGTTGCACTTCCCCACATACCCTCCACTTGGTTGGTGCTATATAAGTCCAAGATTCACTATACGTATTCGCTATTCGAATATGTATATGTATATCTATATGTATATGTACGCGTCTTCGCGAACATTTTGAAGTGGAATTAGGTGTAAAAATCATTCTGATGTGACTCGAGGAAGTAGTGTCAGCTTCCATGAGAAAGA
The DNA here is from genome assembly GCA_029216955.1 of Iris pallida. NCBI lineage: Eukaryota > Viridiplantae > Streptophyta > Magnoliopsida > Asparagales > Iridaceae > Iris > Iris pallida. The sequence continues at coordinate 35,629,766 of JANAVB010004800.1, read as the reverse complement.
AAGCACTGCAGTCTTGTTATGGGTTGGGTTGGTGAGTGGTCACTCTGCATTTGAGTTGCATAAACTTGGTGGTAGTTAAGATCATGATCACTTGTTGGATCTGTTCGCATGTTAGTCATGTCATGCTAACTTGATCGATATCCTCGACCTAACATAACGTACGCTAATTCGAGCACCTAGATCTCAGTCGCATGCGATTAGGGCATCGAGGAGGCTCGGAAGACCCAAATGGTTGGTTTGGTTGGTTGCAAATAGTATAGTTTGTCCCATAAAATGGTGTGTATATATTTACTGTGATCATGTGAAGTAATGGAATTAATGGTCCCCTCTTCCCCCCTTCTTTATTGCTAGATCTCAAATGCACAAAACAGTTCAAAGTGTGAGTAAGGCTTTTAAATTCATCTGTTCATGTAGGGCAGTCTCTATCCACGTATATACAAACATGTCTGTTTCATGTAAGTCTCCCTCTTCCTGATTGTTTATGTATGTTGTTTCTGAATCAATTTATTTCGAACTGATCAAATTGAGCCGACAATATTGTCGGGAAAAAAATAATTTCGGGGAAAAAGCAAGGAAATCAATGGCAGAGTAGGAAATATAGGAATACGAGGATTCGTCACAACTAGCTGCAAAAAAAACTTCTATATTTGTAAGATTTTCATTGGGTGGGATGTGTCTTGAGTTGGTTATGTGGACATCCGGAAAAATAATAATAATTGTATATGGAAAGATGGGGCTGTCCTTTGCAGCATCGATATGGCTAGGGTTTTCATATCGGCCTGCGGTTAAAATGGTTGGCAGTCCTTAATTAAGCTACTGATTTGGGACGATGGAACGAACATAAATAAAGGAGAGCACTCAAGAGAAAACTGTACATAATGAGATTAGAACCATCAAGCATTTGGATGTGGCATAATTTTGGGCCAAGTTATCGGTTCCTGCATGCATCTATATATGACCATAAAAGTTTTGTTCGTCTGGAAAGGATGCAGCTTGGTAGCATTGCAAGGATCTACTTCCTTATTGGTACAGTTCATATATATTTTGTACATTCGAACTGTGTTCATATATATTATGTACATTCGTGCTCTCTAGCCTAGTGGTATTAGAGCGGACACCCAGAGGGACCGGCAAGGTTCTATTTGCCATCGAAAATGTGACAAGATTTTGTTGATTAAAACTTTGGTATTTCAATTACAAACAGAACAGATACAATGTAGGACTTAGACGTAGTCCTAGGAGTACACTTTTATTTTTATCTGGGAACTGTGTCGGTAGAGCGAGTGGTAACGCGTTGACTCCGTTGACGATCTGACGACGATCTTGGTCTCTCTGAAGGTCTGGGTTGCTCTGGATGCCAGAGCGTTGCGAGGAGAAGCGGACGTTAAGTGTCTCTTCTGGCCTCTGTACGGGGATATAACAGTCTGTCTGTATATCTCTCTGTGTGTATATATGTCCGTCCTTGTGTGTCTTGGGTGAAGGAATGATCCTTCTATTTATAGATAGCAGGCTGGATGCTCATGCACGCATATGTCGGATGCGCTTGGACGTGGGAACGCCACGTGGCTGATGCTGGCGGGGGCGCATTGTTGAGGCGCCGTGGATTGAAGCTGAATCTGCTGGACTGCTGCGCTGGGCTGTGATGGAGCTGACACGTGGCAGTCGCGGAGATTTGGTTGTTGCTAAGATCTTGGGTGGTTAGCACCCATTCTTTGAATAGAACTGAGTCAAGGGACACGTGGCGTATGCCTGTGGCTCAAAGATCTCTGTTTTGGAGGAGAGTGATCTGTCGGGGTGCGCCTTGGATCGGACGCATGGAGGCGACTTAGTCTATGAGTTTTAGGCATCATAGACGAGTCTGGACGCATGGCTTTTGAGGCGCATGCAGAGCTTCGCATCAGGGTGCGCCTAGGATCAGGCATAGAGGAGGCGACTTCGTCTCATAATCTTTAGGAGCCATAAGCAAGTCCATGCGCATGACTTTTGAGGCGCATGCAGAGCTTTGTCTTCTGTTACTTAGGATCAGAAGTAAGCCGGGGGGCGCATGACCACTAGGACGCACGCAGTTTCTGGAGGCATAGCCACGAGGTGTATACGAATGATAGGCTGGCCACGTGGCAGTTGTCGACCCAAGGTGTAATAATGGTGCTGACATCAGCGGTACTTCATTTTCTACACAGCTGATTGGACGGCTCTTGGAAAACGTTGCCACCTTTGTCATTCAGCATTAAATGTTTTATGAAGACGGTTGCATTGGTTAGTGCCAATCTGGGCGCATGGCTATGGCCCGCTGGGCACATCCATAGGGAGCGCATGATATTGACGGCACATCTGCCAATGTGTCGCATATCTTCTTTAGCCCGCTTATTGGGTTCTTCGAGACGTTAATGGTTGTCATGACTTAGCCGAATACGAGGCGACGGATGTATTTGCTATTGATGCAAATTTATTTCATAAAATTTGGAATGTTGGCCATTTGGCACTCGGGTGTAGGCTGCCCATGCTTTTAAATAGCCGCATGAGGGAAAGTTTTGCTTTCATTCTTCATTTTAATGTAAAGATGAACTTGGTCGGAGCTCCGTCTTGACGAACTGCCAAACTCGAGCTCTTCCCGAGGGTGAAGATACGTTGTCCCAGTCTTCCCGTCGCTCTGAGCTTCTGTGATAATGTCTGTTGCATCCAAATATCGGGATCGTCGAGTTCCGACGCAGGCCGATGGTGCCTGTTGCATCCAAAGATCGGGACGGTCGTGCTCCGTCTTTTGTTATGCTGGCAGAGCCACAGGCTGCCGAATGTATCTGTTGATTCCGAAGATCGGAACATCGTGTCGTAATCCTTGTCGAGCTAGGAGAGCTCCTCCTCCTGCTACACAAGGGCTGATTTGTGTTGATGCGCCTGCGCCTTAATGACGAGACGATGCGCCTGGATGAGACATCGGAGTGATGCGCCTGACGGATGATGCGCCTGGCATGGGACGCATGGCAGTTGCTGTGCCTGGCTGTTAGCTTTAGGATCTTTTCTTTTCTGTAGAAGTTCTCCTTTGTAAAGTCTTGCCTTAGACATGTAATAGACTTTCATATGAAATAAAAGTCTTCTTTTTAATATCTTTAAACTTGTACTTTTCTTTGCTGTGCCAAGTATCTGTTTGAGCTTTCTGGCGCATTTGAGTTGGTCGCATGGTTGGGTCGAGCACATAGGAATTCTGGCCTATAGATGCGTCTGAAATTCTATGCTTCTACAAGACCCCTTTAAAAATTTTAAAACTTTTTTGCCAAGTTTTGGAATACTTTGAATAAGAAGCATGGGGAGTAACGAATCTAGGCGCATGCCCTTCGCCTAGGTGCATGGCTCCTCTTGGTGTATAGTCGTTCTACGCGTCGCTGTGGGGATGCTTGTTGCTTAGGTGCATACTGCTAGGGCGCATGCTTCTTCTGAAGAGATAGTGCCTCGATCTTAGGAAAGATTAATGACGATCTTTAGAAGATAAGCAGCCGTCGATTTCTCGAGACCCGAAGCGACTGATTATTGATGTCACGCCTCATCGGTTTACGCGCGAGGCCAAGCCTATAAATAGGCGGCTTGTGAGGAGAGAGAGTCTTCTACTTTCTGCAAAAGTTTTCTTCTTCCTCAGAGCTCTTTTCTTATTTTTTTTTCTTTGTTAGAGAGATGGCTCCCAAGACTCCCTGAGGCGGTGCTGCTAGCCGAGGAAGGGGCCGAGACAAAGAACCCTTGGAGGTCGACACGGAGGAAATTCCCGTCGTCATGGCAACCCACGCCGACGTTCGTCCGGAAGTGCTCGATGGGTATTCTCTTCACTTGGTCTTTGTTGCAATGATGTTGGGGTGACCCAACTGTAGATGAGCTGCCTCATGTAGATGTGATTAGGCTGACGCGCATGGACTTTTGTCCTGATGATGCACCGAAGCCCTTTCAACTGACGCACATGGACTTAAGTCCTGGTGATGCACCGACGCTTCACTTGCTGACGCACATGGACTTAGTTCCTGATGATGCGCCGAAGCTTCACTTGCTGACGTGCATGGACTTAGGTCCTGATGATGCGCCGAAGTTTCACTTGCTGATGCGCATGGACTTAGGTCCTGATGATGCGCCGAAGCTTCTCTTCAATTACACCCGGACTTTTGATCCAGTGTGTCTTTGTTGTGATTCCCTCTATGCGCATGGGTTTCAGCCCAGTTGATGTGCCAGAGATTCTGATACGGCTCAGATGCTCATATTGGGCTTCTAAGTCTTTTTGGTCTTTTGCCTGATGGCTTCGTTTTATTTTGTGTGACAATGTCGATGACTATCCCCCTGCTGAAACAAAGTCCTTTTGGACCAGGTGCTCTGTCAACTGGGCATGGATTTTGATAAAGAGGTTGTGAACCCGGCCAAGGCTACTATTATGTTGGATCAGTCTTCGGAGAGGATGGCTCAGATTCGTAAGCAGCACCACACTTTTCTCCAGGGCATGATGGAGAGAGGGAGACTCAAATTTGCTGAGTCTGAGAATGAGTCCTTCTTGAAACCCGAATTCCTATTCGGAGATCGTCTGACTTCTACAGAAGCAAAGGTGCTGAAGATCAAGGAGGACTGGTTCTTCAAAGCCAGAGGCGTAACCATGTATATCAAGCAAACGGAGCGCCAATTGCCTTTGACGGCCTTCCGTAGTCTTGCTTCGAAGAGAAGGATGGAGTGGGAACTCACTCCCTCTCACGGAGGAGCCGTGGCTGGCACTATACGACTCGACACCTCTTCGAACCAGAGGGATACCTTGACGGCTACGCGAGCCGGGACCTCTTATCATTGGCGAACTTTGCGTCCCGAGGGTATCTATAGTGATGTTCCCACCGATACTTTTGCGTTCAATGCTTCAACCTTCGTCAATCGTCTGGCGTCGGCCAAGCTATCGTACCCGAAGGAATAGTTTCGAGTCGAGGGTTGGTGCCACTATGTGCAGAAGTGGGATGAGTTGACCCTTTGAATTCTGACAAGTTTAGGGCCGATCTCAAAAAGATTGGTCTTACTGTTGCTGTTTGTGCTACTCAGGCGGGCATAAACCTGAATAAGCACATGTTTCTCGCTCTTCTGGAAAGATGTACAATACCCACACCGGCACTTTTTTACTCTCGTGGGGGAGTTAGGACTGGCGCAACACGAGATGTACGAGGTCTCGAAGCTCCCTTGGGGATCTTAACCCAATGAGGAGTATTTTCCCTCGAACGAGGAGTTATTGGCTTTGGAAGAGAAGAACTCTGAGATGATGGCGGTCTTCAAGGAGGTCACGAGCCATTATTACCTACTTCAGCGCAGGAAAAGAGGCGGGGCACAGCCCCATGTGAATGCTTGGAGGGAGTATGTCTTCAAGCAAGACTTGGTGGATCTTTCGAGGATCCGTTTTACGACTCCTCAGGGCTCCTCCATGCTGAGGTACTTGCTGAGATGTCTAGGCTCAATGAAAAGAACCCTCGTAAAAACGAAGATCGGGAGCCATCGGAGCTCATCTATAGCTGCTTCTGGTACTGTGCTCATAAGATGTCTCCAAAGGGCGTGTTGGCGTCCTTTCTGATGATATGGCTCTGTGACCATGTATTCGCCGGTAGGTCCGGTTACTTGGAGAGGATATCTAGGAATCTCATTTTGTCGGCTGTGAAGCTGGTCTTTGGTTACCCTCCGGCTCTGCTTCTCGCTATGGTGTGCAACTTGAAGCGGGGTTTGAGAGAATTCACCGATGATATGATATATGAGAAGAGCAAGAGGGGCAATTTTTCTCGTACGGAGCTGCCCTTCCATTACCTGATGGGGTGGCTGATTCTGCACCATCCGAACATAATGACTCCTTGGTTGGCTGAGGAGCATGAGGAAGGCGATGCTTTTATTCGTCGCTTCTACAGACGGAAGTGGTTGCATACAGGGGTACCCGTCTGTAGGAGGGTTCTGTCATATCTCCAAGGATGGAAGAATATCAAGGTCACCCCAACCTTTGATTGTTGTGAGGCGGATGAGAAGCTGGAAGATGTCGGCAAAGATGCAATTTCTTTGGTGCCATGGGGGTTCCATTGGCTGTAGAGTATCCGGCCTTCACATCTTGTGTATCGAAATCGAAATTGCTGCTTCTTGGAGCCATATTTGCCCAGTCGCTTCGCACGCCAATTCGGATATACCCAACTAATGTTGAAAAACCCCAGTAGGTCCCTGGGATTCGTTGGGAGTTTACTGGATGGTGCCCAGAGGTGGCAGTATTATAATGTCGGGTGTACTGGGGTACGATTCACGCTACCGATCCGTAACCCCCAGCCACATATATTGTATTCTGCCGTAAAATTTTACTGTGCAAAGAATACCGTTCCCGTTGGATTTGACAGGGAGATTAGTTTCATTGTCGACACGCAGCTCGAAGCTTCGAAAGATATGCAGGCAACAGCTCGAGCTTATCATCCTCCTGAAGTGATAGCATATAGAACTAATCCTGTGGCACCAGCAGGAAGCTCCCATGAGGACCCCTCGGCCAGACCATCGAAGAGACGTGCCCTGACGAAGGCAGATTGATCTGACCCGAAGAGGCCCAAGAAGGCTTTAGCTACGTAGGTGCGGCCTTCGGCAGCTCCTGCAGAACCAGCTCCCGCAGCGGTATGTGCATTATCATCGGTCTGGTTCGGTTCTTTCCTCTTTCGCTTATATGTCTCTTCTTTTGCAGGAGGAGAAGAAACCCCGATCATCGAAACCGGGCCCGAGTCAACCGAAGGAGGTGGCAAGCTCGCCTGATGAGCATGTCCCTCCGATCGTGTTGTCTCCTGTAGAGGAGACTTTGGACGATGTTGTCACCATGGAGGTCCCCAGCACTTTGGGCCACGGTAGAGATGATACTACAGGTGAAGTAGCACCCGAGGATGTTGACCCCTCTCGTCAGCGAGGTGAAGCAGAGTCTTCACAGGGAGTAAAGCAACCTATTGTGGGGTCCTCCAAAATTGGTACGAGGGGCTCAAAGGAAGTTGCCAGACAAACCCCTCCTGGTGAGGAGGAAGAATGGGACTCGTCTTCCCCAGACGGTGCTCCTGAAGAAGATGTTGCTAGCGATGTTCCCACAATAAGCAGATAGGAATGTGTCGAGAAGTCGACCGCTGAACCCTCTCTTGGAAAGGCTTTTGAGAGCCCAATTTCAAAGGCTGCTCCATTGTCTAGCTCTGTTCTTGCCCCGGTAGGTGACATGACTCGCCTGCCGAGTCTGACTCCTGTCCCGAGAGTTGATATCGATGAGGGAGGAGTGGCTCGACTACCGAAGCCTACTCCGAACTTGAGTAAAAAAGAGGCAGGAGGATCTGCTCTCTAGTCCGATGTTGAAAACCTTCCATCGATGGTAGGAGGATCCGTATCTGCCACCGAAGTTGCTGCCGGGACTGCTGTGACAGACCCGGCTGTTGTGGGGCTGCCTGATGCCCATTTAAATAAGGACAAAAGCCCTATGGTGGAAGATGCACCCTTTCTCCCTCCTGCCTGGGGGGGTATCATGTCCTCAAGGAAGTTCAGGGGTCGTAATTTCCGAGCCTTCGGTTTCCTCTCCTGAAGATATAAGATCTAAGGCTCCTGCGAGCCAAGCGGCGACTGTGCCCTCAGCCTCAGGTGTGAGAGTTTTTGCAGGAGTTGCTTCCTTGGCTCTCGTAACGGCTCTAACAACTCCTGTAATGACGTCTCAAGTGCTAGCTAATACAGATGAATACGTAAGATTCATAGTCGAGGTCGTCTACAAGATGTTGCGACGGGGGGTGTCGACTGTGTTGGACGAAGGTGGAAGCTTCGTGACCGCGAAGCGCATGGCGCAGCAGATCCGTAGTTACCAAGGCCATGATCATATGGCCGAAATTTTAGAAGCTTCTATGACTGAGCTCGATCTTCACCTGACAGAACTCCGAAACATTCCGCAAAATAATTTTTCTGTCTTGATCGAAGTAGAGCAGAGTAAGCTGGAGGCTGCCGTTGAGTCGGCTTACTCTGACACTATGACTACCTGGGCGCAAGAGATGGATGATGCTGTAGACAAGGAGGAGAGTTTATCCTCGTCGATGGAGGAGAAGGCCAAACTGCGAGAGTCCCTGAAGGTCAACCTCGCGAAAGTTGATGCACAAATTTGTCATCTCCAAGAGCAGTGAGCCCGACTTCTGCATGATTCCAAACAGGCGCAGGCCAAACATGTTCAGCTTATGGAGGAGACGGCAAGGTGCACTCGCCGTGTGGCCCTCTTACTTCGTCAGAAGAAGGAGTTGGACGACAAGTTCACTGCCGACCTTGCTCCTGAGTCCAGGCACGCAATGCGCCAGGAAGCTGAGTGTCGCGTTCTAGCGACTATGGAAACTCAAGCTCAAGAATTACAGCGTCGGGTAGACGAGCTGGTTGTCGATCCTTAGTCTCTTTTTGGCTTTATTTCCTTTTGATTTGGAGACACTTTTGTCTCTCTTTTGATGTAGGTTCTTACAAAATATAGCTCTTTGTTATTTCCTTTATTAAAGAAATAAAGAACCCTTTGCCTTCTTCAACTGTTTCGGTGATTTTTGTAGAGCTATCATCTTTTGCGTACTTTGGTGTGGGTGCAGATAATAAGTTATACGATGGACTCAGCATATTTACTCAGAGGTAATATGGACGTGGTAAATATGGATATCTCCACTGGTAATTTTATGTGGACTTATCATCCTTGGCATACCTTGGTTTTAGGTACGAATTGATAAGTTGAGAGAGATGACCAACATATTTACTTAGAGGTAATGTGGACATAGTAAATATAGGCTAACTGGTGGAGCTTTTCTACTCAGAGGTAATGTGGACATGGTAGGAGTGAACTCTGTGGGTGTTTATAGAACAAATCAGAGATGATAAGGACATGGATGTTCAATAGTGCAACAACAGGGATTATTGTATGGAATATTTACTCATAGGTGATATGGACATGATAAACATTGCCTTAAGCATGATCTTACATGGTACAGGATCCTGCTTGATGAGGTGTAAAGAAGCAACTCAGAGGTAATGTGGACGTGGTTGTTCTTCTACTGGAGATAGAATGCAACGAAACGACTGGGTTTCAAAAGCATATAATTTTAAAAGATGGGGTGTGTACTTGGTTTGGTCAAGTCCACTAATCCTATCTCTGGGGAGAGGAAGTATGTTTTTGACAGATGTCAATAGTATAACTTCCCTGAGGTTTTGCCATCGATGGGAAGTATGGTTGTTAAGTTGGCTAACAGCACCTTCCTGAAGACTGAGCCGACGCTAGTGTCGGAGTCCCAAGTTGAAGTTTCAGATGAGTGAGAGTGCATGACATCCTTTGCTTCTGATCCTTCGGGAGTTATTGGAGGCTTGATGTAGCCTTACCCCCCTCCCCCCCCTCCGGTCGAGTACGGTGATAATAGTCTTGCGGCTTCCCTTTTGGCACTGGAAGTCGTAAGGGAATGCATCGACCTTTGCCGTAGTTCAGACCTTGGTCGCTCTTCAGGTTGTAACCCATCTTTTGGATGAGATACTTGGCTCGATCGTTGTACCGGTAGCTTTGCATTCTGTCGGTGTCGAGTTCTGGCTCCGTCGGTGGGAGGTCTTAGTGACGCTCGACTTTGCCAAAGATAATAGGCTTCTCGTCCTTGTTCCGAGGTGGGACTATGTAACAGACTCCTTGGTACAAAATGACTCAATTTATATGACTCACAGTCGTTATTTGGGTTTGCAATGACTGTAGAGCATTATCTAGAGTGTACATGATATTCCAATGTGGAAGACTAGAATAATTGAAAGACACTCTATTATTGATAAAATATGGGATCTTCTCTCGAGGGATTACATCATTGAGGGATGGAGCATCGACATTAGCCGATATGTACTCTCCAAGTTCTTCATCAATTAGAACTAGAGCAGCCTTAGGAGGTTCAAGAGAGTTTTTCGGGAGCTTGCCCCGTGCTGGCTACTGGGACTATGCTGAAAAGGACGCTGAGGTCTTCTCTTATGGCTTGACGGGGGCCGACAACTGAGGAGATCTGCCTTTGAGCCGCACCTTGAGGGGAGCCTCCGTTGGTTTGCCGGGAGCTGGAGCCTTTTCCCGTAGCTTGGCTATGAGAGGAGCCGCCACTTGAGGGGGCTTGCCTTTGAGGCGTATCTTCAATGGAGCTTCATTGGGTATAGTGTCCGGAGAAGCTGGTATATTCCCAAGGAGTTTGACTACCATAGGAGCCGGTGTTTGAGGCGGCCTCCCTTTGAGTCACACTTTTAAGGGAGCATTGATTATCATGTCCGCCTCTGAGTCATCTTCGACCTCATCTTCTGCCTCGTCATCAGCATCATTAGCTTCATCTTTGAGATGAATTGATTTGTACAGATCGACGTCGGTAAAGAAGGCTTCAATCCCTCTAAAGGGATCGACATCAACAAACTCTGTTCGGATGATGCCGCTGGTGGACACGTATTTTATACATTGATGGAGGGTGGATGGCACCACCATGTATTCATGTATCCATGGCCGTCCCAACAGGATATTGTAGTTGGCGTCTGCATCCACAACATAGCAAGTCACCTCGGTCTGGAGATCGTCGATGTAACACTTCAAGCGGATCTTCTCCAGCGGCTCACTCTTACTAGCATTGAAGCTACTGATGGTAGTGTAAGATGCTGTCAGGCGATGCATCGGGATCCCCAACGTCTGAAGTAGAGTTCGGGGGGTGATGCTAAGAGAAGACCCAGGGTCAATCTGTATTTGATCCACCTTGATGGCACCGACATACCCTGTGTATTACAGGGGTTTGTTGTGCATATTGTTCTTGAGCAGCATACCATGTTGAGTGAATGTGATGTTGGGGATGATCTTCCCCATATTATGGCAGTACGGACATGCTGTAGGATCATCGTTAGGCTGATTGACCTGACTGATAAAAGACTCGACGTCCTTCAGGGCTTCGCAGAGAGCCTCCCGAGTATCTTTGGATAGACGGATGAGGAAAAGCTGTACTGGAGTATTGTCCAGTTGTGCCAGTATGTCGAAGTTATGGGGCTTGGCTAACCCCAGAATGTTGTCTTTTCGAAGAGGCCTGTCGAAGCGGGCCTCCTTCTGTTTTTGTTTATCAGCTGTAGGAGGTTGGGATGAACCTTCTTCTTGGACAGCTGTGGTGATGATAGGAGGCGTCACTTCGGGCAGAACCTCCTCTGGTTGGGCGTTCTGTTGTGAACACGTTTATACGGGCAGTACTTCTTCAAGGGAGGAAGTCACCATTCGACAAGACTTGGTCTTCTTGCCTTTGCTTTTGGAGGTAGAGATTACCTCCGATGAGTCAGCTCTTGAATGAGATCCGGGTGAACCCACATGATCTCTCCCTTGGATATTGTGAGTGGTGTGAGCCCACACACGTTGTCACGGGTTGGTGGAAGGTTGACTACTTCCATTGTCGCCTTTAGGATGGAGACGACGCCATCTTGAGCCATGGTAGGCGGTAAGGTGCCGAATTGGAGCGACACCATGTTGGCCGAGACTGTCTTCTTCTCGTAATCGACTGAGATGACGTTCGCATTGATCATGCGTTGTATGTAGTCTTTGAGGATATAGCATTCTTTAGTCGGATGTCCAATGAATCGATGGTAGTGACAATACCTCGGGTCGCTGCCTCTGCCTACTTCGTCAGGACGCATGGGATCAGGCAACTTGATTTTGTCGCCCTGCTTCAGCATCACGAAGAGCTGTAGGATATCCTCATCGGGGAAGGAGTAGACCATCTTTGGTCATGGTACGGTATGAGGCCTATGGGCAGGACCCTGTGTGCTGTTAGACGCATTGACAGTCAACGCCTGCTTCCCTTTCGCATTGCGGCTGCTATTGCTGGTCACAAGCCGTTTCCTTTTGTCGTCAAAGGTAGGGAAGTTAACCCCTAGTACGCGCCTTCTTCTCAGCAGCTTCGGCTTGAATGATCAACGAACTCCAATCGGGCGGGGGAGTGGAGTTGAGCCAGAGCTTGATCGCGGGGATCAGGTTCATACTGCATGAGTCGATGAGTGCATGTTTTGGCATGCCTGGAGGCAACTTTAGGCATGCTTGTCTGAAACGCTTGATGAATTCTCGAACAGTCTCCTTCTCAGTCTGACGTGCTTCTATTAGATACGACATGGTCATGTCTCTCCTTCCGTCGTAGAACCGATCGAGGAGGATGCGTGTCAAATCATCGAAGGATGATATGGAGTTGTCAGGAAGACTGCAGTACCAGTGGTAGGCGACTCCCTTCAGAGCCCCGACAAACAGGCTCGTGAGCAAGGCGTCTTCTTTTGGGTGATGCCCCATCTGAGATTGGAAGTAGGTCAAGTACCGACGAGGGGGGTCCTTTCCGTCGTATGGCGTCAGTGTATGTAGTTTATACTTGGGAGGATAAACCACCTTGTTCCACTCAAAAGGGTAGGGTTGAGGAAGCCTCAACTTCTGACGTTCTTCCTACCTGTTTCGGGCCTCGAAGCGTTCACACAGGTCTCTGATCATCTCGGCCAAGTCTTCTGTCGAGCTGGGAGCAGGTGAAGGCGGTACGGCCTGAAGTTGGATATTAGAAGGAGCTGACGCTCGCGGTGCAGTGTGGTGCTCCGCCCCTGAAGATACCCGTTGAGGGGGTATAGTTGAATCTCCGTTGGCCCCTGGATCGGGGCTGGTGGAGACGGGTGCCTTTGCCAGAGTGGTTCGAATGTCGAACACTGCCTGGGTCAGGATCTGCATGGAGGCAAAGAGAGTATTGAGACTCCCCTCAATGGTGTCTATACGCTGCACGATATCTAGCGTTGGAGCGTCTGATTCTCCTTCATCACCACCCCCTGCCATGTAAGCTGTCATGACATGGGTAGAAGTGGATGGATCGGTCGAAGCTTCGCTTTCGACCTCGCTTTATTGTGGAGGGGCTTCTTCTTCTGAGGCCTCGTGTTGGCTGCCTCCAGCTACGTCAGGGTCGGTTTGTCAAAACGCTTCTTCGTCTTCGAGGGGAGGGTTGTCAGAGGTTTGACTACCCCCGGCTATGGCTTCTGCCAGGGCCTTGATCCTTGCTCGAGTACGTTCGTAGACCCCTGGGGACGGGACCACTGTTTTGCTCTTCCTCAGCTGAGTCTTGGATACAGAGGCTGAGGAGTTGGTGGTTGTCTTTCTCACGAATGAGTGGGAATTGGAGACAACATGACAGAAAGCGACCTTGGGCTCCGCTTCGTCTTCAATTGGCACTTTTTTTCCGAGGCAACGTCGGATAGGTGTCATAGATTGTAGTCGCTGAAACACGGACTGCCTCTGTAGTGGAGCCGCTGTTTTGCAACAACAGCAATTGATGGTGACCATAGCGCAGGTATGCCCTACGAAGGATACATTGTACTTATTGGTCGGCTCTCTTGATCTGCATTTATGACTGACCACATTACGCAAATCATGTCGAAAGAGTTTCACTTCAACACCCCCATCAGGCACATGGCAAGGCCAAGCACTGGCTGGTCATGTGAATGTTGTACCCCCTGATCTGGTTCACGCGCATGAGATATGCCCAGATCATTAGTAGAGGAACACCATTTATGGCAACTTGAGTCCACTTCATGCGCGTCACCTAGGTGGGCGCATGGACTCAACATCGCAGTTGCCCAGCCAGACTTGGTTTGAAACGAAGTAGATGCGCCCAAGCGGGACACGGACTTTGAGAGTCAACCCGTTTCTGGCATAGATGCACCCTTGTCGACTCTGTACAGCTTACCATCAGCAGCGTGCATGATTTTGAACACATGCTTTTGGTTTGCTATTGTCGTAGCACGTTCGTGGCGTATGGCCTGTGCTGCCTTAGATTTCTTTGTACTAGCCTGCGAGGACGCATAGTACTCAGAATCCAATTGTGTTTTACCATGACAGCGAGTGAGTCTGTTGAAGACAGACGTTCTCTCCTATGCACCAGAGCTCATGCGCTGGAGATTGGTTGCACCTCTGCTCCGTTGGCACATCTTCTTCGGCTCGGAAGAAGACGGTTGGGGAATGCAGTCAACACTGCGCTTCCCAGACAGATGTGCGGCACCAGTGGGTGCATCCTTGTTGCTAAGAGCGTCAGTAGGAAGGACCAGCTGCGGTGGCGCATCCCCTTCAGTGATGGTGCCAGGCGCATCGGCCTTGCGCACCCAGACTTGGCGAGTCTTCTTCGGCTTTGGCAGCCGCTTCGAAGGACTCGTGCTGCCTTCAGGGATGAACTCTTCATAAGCCTGTTGATTGAGGCGCACCACAAGTATTTTGTGGGAGGAGCCTAGTTTAATGTCGTCAGATTACGACATAACTTTCTCGTTGGAGGAGAAAGAGGTTTCCAGCAGAGTCGTCAGCTTGTTTGCCATCGAAAATGCGACAAGGTTTTGTTGATTAAAACTTTGGTATTTCAATTACAAACAGAACAGTATATAATGTAGGACTTAGATGTAGTCCTAGGAGTACACTTTTGTTTATATCTGAGAACTGTGTCGGTGGAGCGAGTGGTAATGTATTGACTCTGTTGACGATCTGATGACGATCTTGAACTCTCTGAAGGTCTAGGTTGCTCTGGATGCCAGAGTGTTGCGAGGAGAAGCGGACGTTAAGTGTCTCTTCTGGCCTTTGTACGGGGATATAACAGTCTGCTTGTATATCTCTCTGTGCGTATATATATCCGTCCTTGTGTGTCTTGGGTGAAGGAATGATCCTTCTATTTATAGATAGCAGGCTGGCTGCTCATGTGTGCATATGTCGTATGCGCCTGGTCGTGGGAACGCCACGTGGCTGATTATGGCGGGGGCGCATGGTTGATGCACCTTTGATTGAAGTTGAATCTACTGGACTACTACGCTGGGCTGTGATTGTAGCTTCCCTTCCCGAAAAAATTTGAAAATATTTTTTTAATATTTATTTGATTTAAATAGTGATTTTTAAATTTTTATAAATAATTATTTTGTTTATTATTACGGTAAATGACTTTAGCCATAGTTGAGTTTTGAAGTACAAGGTGATTAGAAATCATGGCACGGATAGTGCAGTGGCATGCTTTGACTAGTGTATTAGCCCTGGTTGGGAAGGCCGAGCCATAGGGATGTCCTAACTAGAAAAACCAGGCCAAGTTGCGACATAACCCTTACCGAAGATTTATTTATTATTTAATTATATTATTGAGTTTTAGGGAACCTGGTTGTACCGAACCTGTCCCGATTGGGCCCAAGTCAAATCCAAGCCCATGTAGTCATGTAGTGCGACCAACGATGTCCATGTAGATATATAGATATGTATATATAATTGTAGCTTATTTTATAATACAAAAAGTATTTACTGTTATTTGGATATTAAATATAATATATAATTCTCTTAACTACCTTTGTGTAATGTGGTATTAGACTATATATTTGGATGTCTAATGATATATACACCATTATTGGTTTATTAAATTTTGTTATTATTATTATTATTTTATTGGGATTGTTATTTAATATTATTATTTTATTGGTTATATTATTTTTTGTCAGATAAATGTGATAATATGTATATATATATATATATATATATATATATATATATATATATATATATATATATATATAGAGAGAGAGAGAGAGTTAAATATATTATATATGCGTATATGTGTAAATATATATAAATATGTGAGTATATGTATGTAAATATAAATATAAATACTATAGGTGCGTATGGGTATATATAAAAGCGTATATAGTATTATGTGTACGTATATGTGTGTATATTTATATATGAATGTATTTATATATTAGTTGTTGCTAATACAATAGGAATTCAAAGGATATCCCCAAACCCAGCACATCGATGGGAGCCCAACCTCCCTATACAACCAAACAGGCCAGCTGAATAACCCGAACCCAACCAAGAGAATCCCAGCCAGCCCGAGAGCTAAGCCCAGCTGAACAAACCCATACTCCATTCCAAGTGCAGTCCAGCGTGGAGAGGCCCACAAATGAAATCCCCTGCTTAACCAGACCCGAGCCCTTTGTATAAACACGCACATATACGCTGTAATGCCCCAGTTCCGGAATACGGGGACGTACACGGCCAGCTACACCGTATAAGGTACGAATACACTTTAAGGTTAAAACGGCTGTCCAGTCTGGTTGGGTATCCTAGCATGCAATCAATCTATGGCCTAAATCCGATCTCATATCCACAGGTAAATCACAATGAAACAATATCAAGAGAGATAATTATATGAAAAACAGGAAATACTCATATGAAAATCTGGAATCTACAGTAGAGGATAATAATGTAGACAAGTATACCATCCCACAGTTCCTAGCATGGTCTGGAACTGAAGCACACCCTCCAAGTCAAGTCTGGAAGATCCACCGGGTCGGTCTCAGACAATCTGGGAACAATCCAGGGTTGGTCAGGCCAACCGCAGCAAGTACCAGAAAGGAAGGCTCAAGGACGGGCGAAGAAAACCAGCAGGATAAAATATGACAAGAATAACATCTAAAAACAGTAAATAAAGGTAAGGGATCGTGCGGTACCAACGCACGATAACAATCCACAAGTATAGTGAAGCTAACACAATCACAATCTCCCTAACATCCACTAACACCTGCATTGCCGGCTGGAAATCAATATCAGCTGGCTAGCAGGCAACAAGCCAAACAACACAGAAGGACAAGCGGCCACACAATGCCTACGGCTTGCTATTATTAGCTAACTAGGGTTATCACTGGCCTAATTACTAACAAGATGCAATGAGACTTCAAAGTCCAGCTCCTGCTTGCTACTACCCGAATGGCCCCAGCAAAAGAAAAAGATAGATATGGCAGGCACACTGCAGTAAGATACATGTGCCCTAAAGAAGTGCCACACTCGACGGAGGGCTGAGAATGCGCTCATCTCGACGGATAGCAACAAATCCCTAGTATATATATATAGATACATAGGGCCGGGGTCAGACAAGCAACAGGTCACTGGGAAGTCCCCATGAACTACATGATTAATCTAGTTATTAGCCTAGTCAGTTTCGTTATGGATCCCTGACCGTGGTACTCAGGGATCCATGTCCTAGACATGATGCAAGACAAGACTGGACTGGTGGCTTATACAAGCACAATCAAGAGAAATCAACCACGGTGTCAAGACGGGGTCATGCTGAGCAAGTCAGGACTAGCTGTCGCAACAGCAATCAAGAGTAAACATGTCATGTCGAGAGTACTAGTCAGGAGTGCGCCACCACGGGCCACTATCAAGAATCAAGAGTATACATGCCAGGTTTATTGTCAAGTCCAGAGTGCTAGTCAGGAGTGCACCTCTACGGGCCACTAATCAAGAATCAAGACAGGTCCAGGTCATCGTGTAATACCAGGAACAAGGTCAAACCTATCGGTCACAAAAAGTCACATGTCCAAATCGTGACATGGATATCAAGTCGGTTACAAGATCAAAATCTCCACTATAATAGTCTCTCAAGTACACATGGGAACCTACAACTCAAATCATCAAGTCGGTCCATCCACCAGATCAATCTAGCAAGGGTCTCCCATCCATGATGGAGTGAATATCACGTCAATAAAGACAACCACCAAATACCAAGCTCATTCCCCTAACAATGCTAGGCCCTCTGACTCACAAGAATCCTCCAAGTCAATGATCACAAGCCACTAGAAAACAAGCCCCTCAACTACCAAGACATAGCAATCAAATCAGGTTCCCCAACTACCGGAATACACAAAGGTACCAGGTTTTGGGCGTTTGGGAAGTCGGGTAAAAATTATATAATAATACCCTCGATATTCTTCTCGTTCCACGAAATATTCGAAATCACCAAAATCCAAGAATCCACATAGATCCACCAAGTCAATATCCCAAGATCGTACTCTCCATAATACTAAATCCTCAGTCATATCCACAAGTCACAACTCCCAATACATAGGACAACTGTCAGCTCTATCTGACTAGACTAGGACAACCCCTAGGATGAAGGGTCAGGGGACAAGAGTCCGATAATAAATATCGCCGGAAGTGGCAAGGATTACACGGACCGCTCTGGAGCAAATCCACAATCCTTAAACCAAACAAGGACCAGGGTTGCAGACCGTCTCCCGAGTGGAACCGCTCTCCTTACGCTATCCGACGGATAAGACCGATCAGGAGCTAGGCGACTGATCTAGTCTGGAGTCTACCTAGCAAGCAATGGGATCAGGTATACCATACCAAGGTGAACAGGCACGAGCCCAGTCCAGCAAACCAAAGGAATGGTTCTGCCCAATCCTTCGAGCCAAATTCCCGATCGGGAATTTTGGAAGAATCCGACAGAGTCTCCTCTGTATTCTGGACAGGAGCTCCCAGCGAATTGGGGCTAAAATCCACTCGGCGCAACCCGCCGCAGAATCGCAGACTGAGAACACTAGGTCTCAGCTACCAGCAGCACTACAATGCGTACTGGAAACAAACCGATAGCCGAGAACACTAAGCCCCGGCCTCCAGCAGCGCTATAAGGCATACTGGGAAATCAATCGAACCCGAGACCACTAATGCCTCGGCCTCCAGCAGCACTACAATGCGTACTGGGCGCCAAGCCAACATGCATAATAATAAAATAACTGCCTCGCAGGGCGCACCACAACACATGTCCATAAATCCCTAACACAAGCACAATCACCGCCACAAGTAAAGTTAGCCAGAGCCGTTACCCGACCGCGAGTCGGACACGGGGCATACAGGGACAATCCATACATGTGAGTCGTGCTCGTGTCCTCGGAGGTGTGGATGACCCATCCGAGTTTCCCGATACGGTCTACCCCGGTATCGGACCGAGTTATCCTAAGTTATCAACATGGCAGTTCTACTACTAGGCTACACTGCTCATGGTTATACATTTACAATTACAGCAAATTAAAATGTAATAAAATCCAGTAGAGAGGGCAAGAGCCGTCGATGAGCAAGGGATACTTGCCTAGAGGGCGCGGCTAGGTAAGCAAGTCTTCGGCAGTCGCGATCCAAGCTAGCACGCCAATCGAGATCCTCAGAACATACAATAAACAATCATTAGAATTAAATAATAAAATAATAGAATAATCACAAGAGATGGCAGAAGGCTATATCGTGTGGGTCCCACAAGCAGTGCAGGGATCGGGCACGAAAACTGAGGTACGCAGATCGATACGGATACGTGAACCGAGCCGTACACGCATATCGAGACGCACACGAGAATCGAGATGACTCGAGGATCGAGACGAACAGGAGACAACATGCACGTAAATCGAGACGTACACGTAGGCCGAGGGATCGCGAATATCAAAATGGTGTACGAATCACACAACACGTAAATCGGAGCGAGCACGCAAACCGAGTTAGGCACAAAGGTCGGGGTACGAAAACCGAGACAACGCTCAAATCAAGATGGCACGGTGCCCGAGGCAGCACGGGGCTCGAGGCGTCCCGCTGCCCAAGGAAACACGTAGACCGAGGTGCACACGACCCGAAAACCCGAGGAACGAGGAAGCGCACCAACCGAGGGTGCACTGCCCGAGGTGACACGCTGTACAAGGCAGCGCACTGCTCGAGGCATCACGCTGCCCGAGGTGCGCCGATCGAGGGGCTCACTCCCTGAGGAGCTCACAGCCTAAGGAAGGGGAAGAGAGGGTGCAGAGGAGCTCGGCCAAGGTTGGGTCAGACCACCGACGGAGGGGAACGGAGGGATAGGGAGAAGGAGCTCACCAAGGGGTGCTCGGCCAGGTCGGGTCGACCCCGTGGTGGTGAAAGGACGGCGGCGGCAGCAGTTGCGCCAAGGGGCGGGGGAGATGGTGGCGCTGGCGTCGACGGAGGTGGTGGCGGAGGTGATGACGACGATAATGGTGGTGGCGCTGAAGATGGCGATGATGGTGGCAGCGGTGGTCGTGGCGGCCGGCGGAGGAGAACGGAAGAGGGGGAAAGTGGTGGCGGTGAGGGCTGGAGATGGTGGCGATCGCGGCTCCGGAAGAGGGGCGGAGGCGATGGAAGTGGCAGGGGTCGCGGTGGAGGAGCTTCGGCTAGGTGGTGGTGGCAGGCGGCGCAGGTGGTGGTGCCGGCTAAGGGGGCGACGGTGGCGTCGGATGGAGTAGGCCTGGGAAAGGAGAGAGGGTGGAGAGTGAGGATGGGAGGGGAGTGCTCTATGGAGAGAGAGGAAGAAATCGAGAGTAAAGGGGAGGGGGGTGAGTCGGCCGGTTCTCCAGAGATGGTGAGGAGGGAGAGAGGGGAGTTAGGTAGGGGAGGGTGAGAGTGAGGGGGAGAGAGAGAGAGAAAGAGAGAGGGGTTAGGTAGATATTTGGGAAGGGTAGATTAGGAACAAGAAAATAATAATAATAATAATAATAATGAGGATAAAATTACCTCCAAGAAAATGATAAAAATTTCAAGAATACCCCAAAAATTAAAATCCTCTAAATACAATAATACGGTCAAATACGTACTTCAAAATAGGAATATTACATCCTACCCACCTTACAAAAATTTCGTCCTCGAAATTTCAAATTTATCAAAATAGGATTTTCAAAACTAGTACATATATATCTGCCATGAAAACTCTACCCACCTTACAGAAATCAAGTAATATAACAAGAAATGCACAAAATCTCAATATGAAAACATCAAGGAGAACAAGGTCTAGCTAAATAAATCAACTCGCAAGGTAAATCCAAAACATCGAAAGAATCTCGAAAATCAAAAATCTCGGATGCACGAAATAGCCCCATAGATCAAAATAAGTACAAAATATTGAAAACAATGTCCAAAAACGTAAAATCCCAACTGCATAAGAATCTGCATAAAATCGTAAAACACAGGATATCTGTCTCGAACCGATGACCATAGTTCCTAATATCCAAAAAAATATGTCATGATCATTCCTTGCCACGCCATCCGGAATGGCTGCAAAAGATGCATCAGGGCACTACAATCGAGCGGCTGCAACTTTCGTTACCACGCCGTCAATGTATACTAGGGTCACCCGGTACTCTCGACAAATACCCAAAAACGAATCAAATCCATATAACTCACATATACAAATCACTGAAAAATCACAAAATCTCTAACAATGTAATGAGAGTCCTAGAAAACAATCAAAATCCAAAGTCCAGATGAATCGTAACACACATCCAAAAATATCTTCAATAATAACCACAAGATAGCTTTTCTAGGAAAATACTCAATATCCGTAGGAAAATACTCCAAACCAAGAATCCATATCAAAACATAATGTATAGAAAGTATATCTATAACCAAAATAATATCTGAAACAGATAATCATGAGTGCGGAACTATCCGGAATCAAGGAAGCCAAATCGATACGAGAATATCCCTCGGATGCTCAACAAATGTTAAAATATCCAATCTCAGAGTCCTGAGGAAATCTTTATCCTGCAGCAATCCAGCCAATGCTCAAAGAGGGCGATAATGATACTAAGTCAACACGAAGTCAACGCACGAAATGGATAACAGAAAATCAAACCAGACGAAACACCGGTAGAGAGTACAAAACCCAAGATAAATAATCATGTAACCCACATGATGGAGATAACATCTCATCAAATAAGGTGATCGACATGACCAACTATAGGATCATATCCATCAAACAAGGATCAGAGGTAGATAATACAAATATGACAGGGCTAAGCAATATAGGTCCAAGTAGAGATGAGGACCAATTCACAGGTTCAAGGGAGCAAAGGACAAGTGTAACAAGTGGGAATACCAAGGAATAGTGGACTGAGATCAATAATCATGTGATACCCAACAAAATCTCAAAAAGAGACATGCATGGGCCACCACTAAAACCATGTAACGCCCCAGTTCCGGAATACAGGGACGTACACGGCCAGCTATACCGTATAAGGTACGAATACACTTTACGGTGATAACGGCTG
Source organism: Iris pallida (assembly GCA_029216955.1). Classification (NCBI taxonomy): domain Eukaryota; kingdom Viridiplantae; phylum Streptophyta; class Magnoliopsida; order Asparagales; family Iridaceae; genus Iris; species Iris pallida. Next base: position 35,607,890 of record JANAVB010004800.1, on the reverse strand, counting down.
TCCAGTCTGGTTGGGTATCCTAGCATGCAATCAATCTATGTCCTAAATCTGATCTCATATCCACAGGTAAATCATAATAAAACAATATCAAGAGAGATAATCATATGAAAAACAGGAAATACTCATATGAAAATCTGGAATCTACAGTACAGGATAATAATATAGACAAGTATACCTTCCCACAGTTCCTAGCATGGCCTGGAACTGAAGCACACCCTCCAAGTCAAGTCTGGAAGATCCACCAGGTCGGTCTCGGACAATCTGGGAACAATCCAGGGTTGGTCAGGCCAACTGCAGCAAGTACCAGATAGGAAGGCTCAAGGACGGGTGAAGAAAACCAGCAGGATAAAATATGACAAGAATAACATCTAAAAACAGTAAATAAAGGTAAGGGATCGTGCGGTACCAACGCACGATAACAATCCACAAGTATAGTGAAGCTAACACAATCACAATCTCCCTAGCATCCACTAACACCTGCATTGCCAGCTGGAAATCAATATCAGCTGGCTAGCAGGCAATAAGCCAAACAACACAGAAGGACAAGCGGCCACACAATGCCTACGGCTTGCTATTATTAGCTAACTAGGGTTATCACAGACCTAATTACTAACAAGATGCAATGAGACTTCAAAGTCCAGTTCCTGCTTGCTACTACCCGAATGGCCCCAGCAAAAAAAAAGATAGATATAGCAGGCACACTGCAGTAAGATACATGTGTCCTAAAGAAGTGCCACACTCGACGGAGGGCTGGGAATGCGCTCATCTCGACGGATAGCAACAAATCCCTAGTATATATATAGATACATAGGGCCGGGGTCAGACAAGCAACAGGTCACTGGGAAGTCCCCATGAACTACATGATTAATCTAGTTATTAGCCTAGTCAGTTTCGTTATGGATCCCTGACCGTGGTACTCAGGGATCCATGTCCTAGACATGATGTAAGACAAGACTGGACTGGTGGCTTATACAAGCACAATCAAGAGAAATCAACCACGGTGTCAAGACGGGGTCATGCTGAGCAAGTCAGGACTAGCTGTCGCAACAGCAATCAAGAGTAAACATGTCATGTCGAGAGTACTAGTCAGGAGTACGCCACCACGGGCCACTATCAAGAATCAAGAGTATACATGCCAGGTATACTGTCAAGTCCAGAGTGCTAGTCAGGAGTGCACCTCTACGGGCCACTAATCAAGACAGGTCCAGGTCATCGTGTAATACCAGGAACAAGGTCAAACCTATCGGTCACAAGAAGTCACATGTCCAAATCGTGACATGGATATCAAGTCGGTTACAAGATCAAAATCTCTACTATAATAGTCTTTCAAGTACACATGGGAACCTACAACTCAAATCATCAAGTCGGTCCATCCACCAGATCAATCTAGCAAGGGTCTTTCATCCATGATGGAGTGAATATCACGTCAATAAAGACAACCACCAAATACCAAGCTCATTCCCCTAACAATGCTAGGCCCTCTGACTCACAAGAATCCTCCAAGTCAATGATCACAAGCCACTAGAAAACAAGCCCCTCAACTACCAAGACATAGCAATCAAACCAGGTTCTCCAACTACCAGAATACACAAAGGTACCAGGTTTTGGGCGTTTGGGAAGTCGAGTAAAAATTATATAATAATACCCTTGATATTCTCCTCGTTCCATGAAATATTCGAAATCACCAAAATCCAAGAATCCACATAGATCTACCAAGTCAATATCCCAAGATCGTACTCTCCATAATACTCAATCCTCAGTCATATCCACAAGTCACAACTCCCAATACATAGGACAACTGTCAGCTCTATCTGACTAGACTAGGACAACCCCTAGGATGAAGGGTCAGGGGACAAGAGTCCGGTAATAAATATCGCCGAAAGTGGCAAGGATTACACAGACCGCTCTGGAGCAAATCCACAACCCTTAAACCAAACAAGGACCAGGGTTGCAGACCGTCTTCCGAGTGGAACCGCTCTCCTTATGCTATCCAACGGATAAGACAGATCAGGAGCTAGGCGATTGATCTAGTCTGGATTCTACCTAGCAAGCAATGGGATCAGGTATACCATACCAAGGTAAACAGGTACGAGCTCAGTCCAGCAAACCAAAGGAATGGTTCTGCCCAATCCTTCGAACCAAATTCTCGATCGAGAATTTTAGAAGAATCCGGCAGAGTCTCCTCTGTATTCTGGACAGGAGCTTCCAGCGAATTGGGGCTAAAATCCACTCGGCGCAACCCGCCGCAGAATCGCAAAATCGTAGACTGAGAACACTAGGTCTCAGCTACCAGCAGCACTACAATGCGTACTGGAAACAAATCGATAGCCGAGAATACTAAGCCCCGGCCTCCAGCAGCGCTACAAGGCGTACTGGGAAATCAATCGAATACGAGACCATTAATATCTCGACCTCCAGCAGCACTACAATGCGTACTGGGCGCTAAGCCAACATGCATAATAATAAAATAACCGCCTCGCAGGGCGTACCACAACACATGTCCATAAATCCCTAACCCAAGCACAATCACCGCCACAAGTAAAGTTAGCCAGAGCCGTTACCCGACCGCGAGTCGGACACGGGACATACAGGGACAATTCATACATGTGAGTCGTGCTCGTGTCCTCGGAGGTGTGGATGACCCATCCGAGTTGTCCGATACGGTCTACCCCGGTATCGGACCAAGTTATCCTAAGTTATCAACATGGCAGTTCTACTACTAGGCTACACTACTCATGGTTATACATTTACAATTACAGCAAATTAAAATGCAATAAAATCCAGGAGAGAGGGCAAGAGCCGTCGATGAGTAAGGGATACTTGCCTAGAGGGCTCGGCTAGGTAAGCAAGTCTTCGGCAGTCGTGATCCAAGCTAGCACGCCAATCGAGATCCTCAGAACACACAATAAACAATCATTAGAATTAAATAATAAAATAATAAAATAATCACAAAAGATGGCAGAAGGCTATACCGGGTGGGTCCCGCAAGCAGTACAGGGATCGGGCACGGAAACCGAGGTACACAGATCGATACGGACATGTGAACCGAGACATACACGCATATCGAAACGCATACGAGAATCGAGATGACTCGAGGATCAAGACGAACAGGAGACAACGTGCAAGTAAATGAAGACGTACACGTAGGCCGAGGGATCGCGAATATCAAAATGGTGCACAAATCACACAACACGCAAATCGAGACAATATAATAACCAATACGGCACAAAAATCGGAGCGAACACGCAAACCGAAGTAGGCACAAAGGCCGGGGCATAAAAACCGAGACAACGCTCAAATCAAGATGGCACGGTGCCCGAGGCAGCGCGGGGCTCGAGGCGTCCTGCTACCCAAGGCAACACGTAGACCGAGGTGCACACGACTAGAAAACATGAGGAACGAAGAAGCGCACCAACCGAGGGTGCGCTGTCCGAGGTGACATGCTGCACAAGGCAGCGCACTGCTCGAGGCAGCATACTGCCCGAGGTGCACCGATCGAGGGGCTCACTCCCCGAGGAGCTTACAGCCCAAGGAAGGGGGAAAGAGGGTGCGGAGGAGCTCGGCCATGGTCGGGTCAGACCACCGGCGGAGGGGAACGGAGGGATAGGGAGTAGGAGCTCACCAAGGGGTGCTCGGCCAGGTCGGGTCTGCCCCGTGGTGGTGAAAGGACGGCGGCAGCAGCAGCTGCGCCAAGGGGCGGGGGAGATGGTGGCGCTGGCGTCGACGGAGGTGGTGGCGAAGGTGATGACGACGATAATGGTGGTGGCGCTGAAGATGGCGATGATGGTGGCAGCGGTGGTCGTGGCGGCCGGCGAAGAAGAACGGAAGTGGGGGAAAGTGGTGGCGGTGAGGGCTGGAGATGGTGGCGATCGCGGCTCCGGGAGAGGGGCAGAGGCGATAGAAGTGGCAGGGGTCGCGATGGAGGAGCTTCGTCTAGGTGGTGGTGGCAGGCGGTACAGGTGGTGGTGCCGGCTAAGGGGGCGGCGGTGGTGCCGGATGGAGGAGGCCTGGGAAAGGAGAGAGGGTGGAGAGTGAGGATGGGAGGGGAGTGCTCCATGGAGAGAGATAGAGAAATCGAGAGTGAAGGGGAGGGGGGGTGAGTCGGCCGGTTCTCCAGAGATGGTGAGGAGGGAGAGAGGGGAGTTAGGTAGGGGGAGGGTGAGAGTGAGGGAGAGAGAGAGAAAGAGAGAGGGGTTAGGTTAGATATTTAGGAAGGGTAGATTAGGAACAAGAAAATAATAATAATAATAATAATGAGGATAAAATTACCTCCAAGAAAATGATAAAAATTTTAAGAATACCCCAAAAATTAAAATCCTCTAAATACAATAATATGGTCAAATACGTACTTTAAAATAGGAATATTACATACGCAGAGCGAGAGAGATCGAGAACTGAGAAACCCTAATCCATACGACGTTACACCCACGCGTGCCACCCCTCAATGTCCTGGGCGGCTCCCCCACGGCCGCGCGCCGCCGCGCGAGCACCGGAATCGGCCGTGCGCGTGCACGAAGACAGCAGGACACAATAGCAGGACAGCCGCGAAGGAACTTCGAATCCTCACTTCTTTATGAATTCTCGACCAAAATCTGATCTGTAAAGTCCTATGTAGAACCCATGTAACCCTCTAGGAACCTATCTAACTGGTTTGTATAGAATCAATCCAGATACGAAAGGAAATTGACACGAAGTTGACATAAAACCTCCTCTCGTATTGACAGAATTGGGATTTCAGATGCTCCTGTTTGAAGGCGATTCCTAGTCGATCTATCAAGAATTTTAGAAATCTATTTAAAGAGCTTTTAGACAACCTATACAAGATTAGAACACTTTTTGTAGAACTATTTTACGCTTACTATACAGGAAGATATTTGATTCTAAAAATCAACAAAAAATAGGAAGAACAGTTTTTGAAAACTAAAAATTTTGCCCGATATGACGTGCATCCCGCCAAACGGGGTGACGTGGTCACAAACCGAAAGCATCGAAAGGTGCGTAACGGCTTCGTGGACGTGTAGGCTTTGACGGAATTCAAATTGGTCGCGTGTGCGTGACGAATTTGATGCATATCCGTCAAAATTTACCGTATCGGCCTCTGTGCAAGTTTCCCAATTACTTTGTGTACGTTCGTCATATCGAGACGAAACTTACACCAACAAGACCGTATCATTTTTTTGGTCCTGTATGCCAAGTTTGGTCCAATTCTGAAATAGTTGATTGGATCGCCATTTGTGGGTCCTACGATCCGATTCAACGGGCGATTTTGTGCACAGCCCATCGGAATCTATCTTTCGACATACGGTTGGGTTCATATCGAAAAACTGGACCTATTGACATATACTTTGACGACTTTAGACACCATTGATCCTAGCATAATTTTTGGTGCAAAGTGAGTCCAACGGCGGACATCATTTTTGTCCGAAATTACCGTTTTATACTACAACAAAAAGACCTATTAATGACGCTCGACAAGGAGTTTTAATGACGGCTGATACATAAGCGTTATCAAGTTAAAAAATACCTTTTTTCTATGACGGTTTGGGCTAATTCTGGGCTTTTTATAACGTTTATAAAATAAAGCGTTATTAATAGTTTAGAGCGGTGGCAAACTTGTAATTAATAAACTTCCAACAAAATCCTTCACACCCGATCTTTTTCAGAGCTTCCCTCCTTCCCCTCTTCCCTCCTCTTCCTGAACCCTAAAATTTTCCAAAGCTCGTTCAGTTTCTTGCTCATTTCCATCTCCCTGAACCCTAAAATTTTCCTAAACTCTAATCTTCTCCTTCTCCTCCTTCTTTCAACCTCCTAAATCGAAGAGAAAGAGAACCCCTAAATCAAAAATTACAGAGAGGGAAGGAAATAGAAGGACGGGAGTGCGTACTGTGGCGACGGCTACGGCGGAGGAGTGCCAGTGCGGCGGTGGCAGTCTGGGCGGCGACAGTGCCCACCGGTGGCGGCGTGGTTCGCACCTCGGCGTGGCTCGCAGTGGTAGTCCTCGGCGACATCAGCCGCAGCCCTCGGATGCAGTACCACGCCCTCTCTTTCGCTCAATCGGTAACCATCGATCCCCAATTTCTCCAATCTCTTGGAAAAACCCTAATTTTTTTTCTTCCTCCGAACTTAGGGTTTCTGTGATCTGATTGTGTTGGATTTTGTTCCAGGCAAATTTGGAGGTCGGCATCGTCGCCAACGGAGGTAGGTTGCATCCATTTTCCATGGAAGGATTATAGTTTTTGCGTCGGTGTCGCGTTGTGTCGTGCTACATTCATATTACTGGAAATAAAATACACGTCTGGGCGAAAAAATGACATAATTTGAGTGAACAGTGAATGAAAAATTTGATCATCAAGTTTCAATGGATGGCTTCAGAATCAGCATCGCGTGTCCGTAGTATTTGTCTATGCGTCGTGTGTATTCGCGTCGAAGCACTTAGCACACTATAGAACAATTTGAGCTTACTTAATTTGGAATTTATCTCGATCTCGATCTTAGTGTTGAATAGAACACTTTATGAATTTGTTAAAAGCTGGTAATGATCCTCATATGGCTGTTAAAGAAAACCCGTCCATCCATCTTCACACTATGGTGAGGATTCTACATTGTTATGTCTCGTTGATATAAATTTGTTCGAGTATTCCGATGTAAGAAAATCTAATATATTAGCATCTAATAGCACATCCGATGTTATTGTTTTCCAGAAATCGGTGGACTTTCAGGAACTATCAAAGATATCGAAAGTGTTGACACTTCTACTCAAGGCAGCGGTATAGTTTGTCATCTTAGTTTGGTTTCTTTGTGTTAAGATTCCCCGTCCAGATATTTTTATTGTCCAGGTGAGGCTGAATCTTATGCGTATCATCAGATTTTCTATGTGAAAATGGTTCACGTTAATTTGATAATGATTGGAGACCCCCCTCAGCATCCGCAAATAGAATTCAGGCCTAGCTGTCATTTACATGTTAGTTTAGTGTATGACTGCTTCTAGCAGATCCTTAAATTCTCAGCGAAGTTCTCATCTAAATTCAATATTTTCAACTTAGTTGACTATTTTTGGGGAATGAGATATTTCCTATTTTACTTTTGTGGGTTTTCAACTTTTTCGGCTATATTGTTTTAATTTTTTTTTGCTGGATGTAGAAACAACTTGTGCAAAATATGCATGCTTTCTTGTCAGTCCCCTTGGCTCCATTGGCACCAATACATCTCCTTGTATAGAAGAGTCACATGAAGACGGCTTGAAGGCTCAACCATCTGCATTGGGGCAACAAATTGCTGCTTTTGTTAGCCAAAATTTTGATGTCGGAATGAATCGGACTTCTCAACCTGATTTCCGTACAACTCCCTTGTCTATGAATGGAAAGGGAGGGGATGTTACATCTTTGAGGGATGATGCTAAGAACTCGTCTTCTTCTGTAGGAACTTCCCTTCAGTATCTCGCTGGAAATGGGTGGGTGATTTCTTACTCTCTTTTCTGTTTTGGTTTGTTTTTTGGTATTAAGTATAGCCTTCTGCTTGTGTACTCTTGGTCATTTAATTTCTGAATGCTTTCATTGGTTCAGAAGATTGCAGGAGATCCAAGTGGGTGCCTCTTCCATGCGGAGACCTGATGTTGGGCTGTGCCCGGTAGTGATTTATTCTTTGAAATATGTACTAAAATTTGTTGTTCAAGTATTCTTAGCTTTAGAGATAATGTATTTCTATTTCTTTCAGCTTGGTTCTGCTCCAGTGGAACATGATTTGCAATCTGTCAAGAAAAAACTAGAGAGTGGTATAACACATTATATTAGTCAGAAAGGTAGCTATTCACATATTGAATAAAACATTTTACATGTGATGCAGCACAGGATGCTCTTTTTATGTGTGGATTTTTGTATTCCTCTGATCATTCAATTACTTTGATTTTTTATTAGAAACAACTTCTGTTATGTGGCCTGGATTGCCTAGCAGCTCTCATGGACATTTTATGTATTCCTTCCTGAACTCCCTGCCTCCTCTGTTGAGCTCTTTCAACATAAGTAATCATAGTTTGTTCTCTGTTATGTTATCTTTGAACGACAACTAACTATAGTCTGCACTATCAGCCCTTCAAGTAAAATTACCAGATGCCCAAAATCAGTTTCTGTTTCAGCTACACGCAGTTCAACTACGAATGATCCCCCAACTGAAATGGTGAGTCATCGTGCTTTATCAAGAAATTTTGCTTTCTACTATTTGTTCGAATAGATTTCAAGTTGTGAAAGACAATATCCGGTCTTTCCTTTACTGTGTGTGAGCCATATGTATAAAAAGAAATTGTTGACGTTTGTTATATCGACAGTTAATTATTGACTTTGAATCTTTTTATTTTAATGATGCTGCGATTGTTTAGAAAGGTTACTGCATGTTCTCAGTGCTTTTTTAGCTGTTATGTCATCTTTATAAGGGATTGTTATATTTTTTTAGCTGTTATGTCATCTTTATAAGGGATTGTTATATTTTTTTAGCTGACTGCATGTTCTCAGTACTTTTTTTACCTGATTTTCGAACTCTCTAACTACATAAAAATAATTTCATGTATACTCATGTTTCCTATTGTTTTATATGTACTCATGTTACTTGTTTTTTTTAGTTAGGAAGACTAATATTTTTTTTTTCTTCTAATGGTCCAAACCATGAAGCTGATATGAGGACGGGAAGAGCTACCTACTGGGAACTTACAAGTCTTCAAACCATCTGGCCTGGACTTCAGGTGGTTGTTTAGAAAAATAGGTATGGTTTTATAGGTATGGTTTTTATGGAGATGTTATCAAGGAAAGTGATATATGTTAATAGTAACATTTTATGTCCTGTGTATAAATAGGACATTTGATTGCAATCTTTGAGTGGCCTGTTTCTTTCATATTTGATTGCATTCTTTGAGTGGCCTGTTTCTTTCACTCTTTGAGTGGACTGTTTATTACTACAGGTAGGTATTTTAATACATTCTTAGATTCAATGTATATGAAAGTATTTTATTACATGATCCTCAATTGCTAGTTTCTTGTTGGAAACTTGGTACCAACTCTTAAGATATGAGGTGGTCTTTTGGTAATATTTTTTTTATCTTTTTCAGGATTTTGCTACGTGATGCCGACAGTTTTGATGTGCTCAAAGTTGAAGCCAATGTACTAATAGTTTTGAGGGTCTACTTACTAGTAGTTGTAAATATATGTATTTGGATGTCCTATTTTGAAAAAATGTAATGAAGATGGTGATATATATTATGTATATATTTGTAAATGGATTAAATGATACTCTATAACATTTAGATGTTTTCTTGTGAATATGGTTCAAAATGAATGTTTTGAAATTGAATTGAGCAACATTGAGCATTGATCTATAATTTTTTGTAAAGTAATATATAAATGTGCAGAATTGAGCGTTATAAATGTGCTGAATTGAGTCTATACAGATTATCTATTCATAACGCTTTCAAACTACGCTGAAAATAAGTGTAGCAGAAACTCATCATATTCATGACGTTTTTATTTATGACGCTTTTAAAAAACATTTATAACACCCGTTTTCATCACGCTTGCTTTGGAAGAAAAAAAGTGTCATAGTTTGTCATTAATGACGGTTTTTAGCCGTCATTAAAAGGTATTTCTGTTGTAGTATTGCCCTTGTGTCCAGAATTGGACTTAAGAACAGGCAATCCTAGCTAATTTGACTATTTTGAGAATGTTGGCAGTGTCTGTTTCAGTATTCGAAGACATTTGTGGATTTTGCACTTTATAGCGTACCAGTTGATGGTTTATTGTTGGCTCTTCGTGCTACCACCAGGCAAAATACCTTGTCTCCCTCTACAGTTCATTTTTATGCTTATAGTTCATCTATTTTAGTATGTTATATTTAGTTACCTTAGTTGCTATAGATTTATATGATACCATGTTTACTAGTTTATTGTCTTGCTTGTATATCAGTATTACCTGACTTGATAGCGTAGTAACACCAGGCTTGTCCACATTATAGTCCATGTTAGAGTAGTCCTTACCTGAGTCATGACTGAGTTATACTGTGTCGTCGCCTGTATCTTAACTGAGTCGTGCCTACAAGTATGTGTAATTGAACTGCTATTCCTGTATAGTTCCCACAACCTGCGAGTCCACACACGGGACGTGGGTTGTCCGTTTGCACCTGTGAGTCCACACACGGGGCGAGGGTGACTTGTCTTGAAACTGACCTGCGAGTCCACATCGGAGCGAGGGTTGGTATTCCATTGATCTCTTGTTTACTTGTTCTTCCAACAGTTCAGTTATACATAGTTGATCCCGTATCCGTGTTCCTAGTTACCTGTCAGTAGCCACATGCCAGTCTCATGTCTAGTTCCTGTTTATACCCTGTTTATATTATTGCATGATTAAACTGTTAGATAGGCATGTTTTATGTATCCTGCTAGTCCTCTGAGGACCTGATGATCTCTTCAGGTAACGGCTTTGCACGGAGTTAGTTAGCTGAGCATGTGATAGTTGACTTCATCTGTATGATTCAGGTATTTTTGTTAGTATTAGCGATTTACTATCCTTCTCGTGCTTTTATAATATATCCTGCTTATCAGCTTAGATTTATGGACTCATATTATTCTTGGAGTCTAATCGGACATATATGCTAGTGGGCTGCAGACCATGAACCATAATTGTTCATTCCTATTTTATTTGATTCTTGTGGATTGAGATATAGTTTAAATTAGACATGATACCCTATTCTTGACAGCTTATACGTATTCGAGTCGAACTGGAGTCCGCTCGATACGTAGCTGGCTTGCTCACGAGCTCGCATCCGATAACCGGGTGCGGGTCATGACAGTGATGGAGCTGACATGTGGCAGTCGCGAAGATTTGGTTGTTGCTGAGATCTTGGGTGGCTAGCACCCATTCTTCGAATAGAACTGAGTCAAGGGATACGTGGCGTATGCCTATGGCTCAAAGATCTCAGTTTTGGAGAAGAGTAATCTATCGGGGTGCACCTAGGATCGGGCGCATGGAGGCGATTTAGTCTATGAGTTTTAGGCATCATAGACGAGTCTGGCGCATGGCTTTTGAGGCGCATACAGAACTTCGCATCAGGGTGCACCTAGGATCAGGCGCAGGGGAGACGACTTGGTCTCATGATCTTTAGGAGCCATGACCAAGTCCAGGCACATGGCATTTGAGGCACATGCAGAGCTTTGTCTTCTGTTGCTTAGGATCAGAAGTAAGCCGGGGGGCGCATGACCACTGGGGCACACGCAGTCTTCTGGACGCATGGCCACGAAGCACATACGAATGATAGGTTGGCCATGTGGCAGTTGTCGACCCAAGGTGTAATGATGGTGCTGACATGAACGGCGCTTCATTTTCTGCACAACAGATTGGACAGCTCTTGGAATGCGTTGTCGCCTTTGTCATTCAGCATTAAGTGTTTGATGAAGAGGGTTGCATTGGTTAGTGCCAATCTGGACGCATGGCTATGGCCCGCTGGGCGCATCCATGGGGAGCGCATGATATTGGCGGCGCATCTGCCAATGTGTCGCATTCTTTTTTTGCTGTCTGTTAGGTTCTTCGAGGCGTTAATGGTTGTCTTGACTTAGCCGAATACGAGGCGACGGATGCATTTGCTATTAATACAAATTTATTGCATAGAAATTGGAATGTTGGCCATTTGGCACTCGAGTGTAGGCTGCTCGTGCTTATAAATAGTCGCATGAGGGAAAGCTTTGCTTTCATTCTTCATTTTGATGTAAAGATGAACTTGGCCAGAGCTCCGCCTTGGCGAACTGTCGAACTCGAGCTCTTCCCGAGGGTGAAGAAGCGTTGCCTTAGTCTTTTCGTCGCTCTGAGCTTCTGTGATAGTGTCTGTTGCATCCAAATATCGGGATCGTCAAGTCCGAACATAGGCCGATGGTGCCTGTTGCATCTAAAGATCGGGGCGACCGTGCTCCGTCTTTCGTTATGCTGGCAGAGCAACAGGCTGCCGAGTGTGCCTGTTGCTTCCGAAGACCGGGGCATCGTGTCGCGATCCTTGTCGAGCTACGAGAGCTCCTCCTCTTGCTACACAAGGGCTGATTGGTACTGATGCGCCTGCGCCTTAATGACGAAATGATGCGCCTGGATGAGACATCAGAGTGATGCGTCTGACGGATGATGCGCCTGGCATGGGGCGCATGGCAGTTGCTGCACCTGGCTGTTTGCTTTAGGATCTTTTCTTTTCTGTAGAATTTCTCCTTTGTAAAGCATTGTCTTAGACATGTAATAAACTTTCATATGAAATAAAAGCCTTCTTTTAAATGTCTTTAAACTTGTACTTTTCTTTGCAGTGCCAAGTATCTGTTTGAGCTTCCTGGCGCATTTGAGTTGGTCGCATGGTTGGGTCGAGCACATAGGAATTCTGGCCTATAGATGCGTCTAAAATTCCATACTTCTACAGGTTCGAGTCTCCCAAAAGTGTGTGTGCCTAGGATTTCAAAAAATATATTATATATATTTATTATTATAAAGATTAAAAGGCACTTGTAGTCAAAATTTATCCATTTTCAATGAATGAATGATGCTAAACAGAATCCATTTTTCAATGCCTCATGTTTAGATATTCAATATGTTTAAGAGATGTTGTAATTAGAAATACCAAAGGAATACTCTTGTATTCACCTAGATACTCTCTATTATTTTTAATTAGTAAATATAGTAAATGATATTTTTTGAAAGAAATTTTCATCGGTGAAGCCTACTTTTGGCATTATATAGTAGAATACTTCATATTAATTTAAATTAGTAAATATAATAAAGAATATTTTTGGAAAGATTTTTCACGATGAAGCCTACTTTTGGCATTATATAGTAGAATAGATATAGGGGTCTTCTGCAATACAAAATGCCATTTTATTGTATCGATACATGACAAATATGGACCGTTCATTTTTGATCCAATATGCTTCTTATTAAAAGGTCTTTCTTGTAATATGATTAGAGTAGTGAACATCATTTAATACAATATTTTCCTTTTGGTCGGTTGGTAAACTTGTTATTTTAGGTCATTGTGTACTTTGTCATTTAATGCAATGTTCCCTGTTAAGTTACCAGGTTAATGTGACCTGTTATATCAAGTTAACTTTCAAGTCAAGGGGACAACTTTCATACTTTTCAATGCACTTATTTTGTCATGTATCAATACATTCATGTATTAAAAAAATTTCCATATATATATAGGATGGCGCTAGGGTTTTCAAGTGAACAATCTCTCCTGGGGACGGCTAGGTTTTCGACGGAGGCAACCCCGGACACCGGAGACCCGTCTCTTTGCGACGAAGGAGGCGGGTGGACAACGGTAGAACGCCGGCGCAGATCAGGGCCTACTGCTCGTAAAGAAAGATGGGTGGGAGCCAATGTGATTACAAAGAGACAAGGAGATAACAGAGGGTACCAGGTTAGACAACAAGGGGCCAACCGAAGACCAATGATTCCTCTTCCACAAGAAGGAGACAGATATATCTGAGCGGTTGATCAAAGGGGAACTGAAAAAAGGAGAACCATGGATGATCCGAAAGGGAGGGCCACCATCAATCCCATGGGCAGTGGAACCCAATGCATGAGGCCGGCACCGATCTCATGGGCAAAACTTTATAAACCAGCTCCGATCCAAGAGGAGGTTGAACTTCAATACGAAGAACCAAAGTCAATAGATAGAAGGAGGGTGGTGGAGATCACGACAGATGACATCGAGGAAACTTCGACCTAATAGAAGAATACCCTAATTTTGTATGTTATGGAAAACAAACCCTATTACAGGCAATTGAGAGTATACGCACTGAGGGTTTGGAGACCGAAAGGGAAAATGGAGATTTTTTCGAGAGAAAACGGGTTTTATTTTATTAAATTCGACCTCGTAGAAGATTTGGAACGAGTTCTAGAGGGGGATCCATGGACGTTCGATGGACGATTAGTAGTGCTCAAGAGATGGCTTCCCGAATCATGCTTTGAAAAGGACCGGCTCTCATCAGTGCCTATATGGATCAGACTGCCCTGGTTATCGCCGCAACTATGGAGTACGCCGGCGATCATGAAAATTGCCAGTATGATAAGGCCTCTGCGTACTGATATACTCACTGGCAGGCACAAACGTCTATCTTATGCCTGGGTGTTCATAGAAATAGAAGTTGCTAACGAGTTGTCCAGACAAGTTGAACTCCTGCTCCCTAATAGAGAGACAATATGGCAGAATATTGAATACGAATGGGTACCTCCGTCTTGTATTTTATTTCGGTGTTTCGGACACGTCAAAGCCCACTGCCAGGAGCAAAAGGAAACTGTGGAGGAGGAAGCAATAAATATCCCTCTGGAAGAAATCGAAAGCCATAAAGTTATCGAAAGGAATCAAAGGGGTATGGAAGAGAATAGATGCGAGGAGATGGAAGTTGTACTAGCGGATAACATACAAAAAGATGAAGAGAATGCTGCAGGATATAGGGCCTCTGTTCTTGGAAAGCAGCAAGTTTCTGAACTCGGAGGAAGAGACGGCACTCATCAGCCAGTTAGGCAGGAAGATAGACAAGAGGAAAATAGTTCCTATGAGGAAGCCAACCAATTGGCATTGGTCTCCTTGCGAAGTGATCCAGGAACTCGGGAGGAAAGTTCAGGAGGAAGGGTTTCGAAGATAGTCCGTTTATATGGAGATGGCAACCGAACTCTGAGTAGGGGAGGAGGGTATGGGGATTATATGGATGAAGGAAGCACTCACAGAGGGGAACTAACGACTGAAAATCCATTATGGATAGCCAGGCTTAAGGAAGCAGTTGTGGACAAGGGACAGGTAGGCGAATTAAATAAAAGAAAGGCTCAATCTTATCATCCTAGAGAGAGCCTACGTACTACGGAGGACGGCTACGCCATCCATCAATGACGGTACTAACGTGGAACGTTAGGGGGGCTAACTCGGTGGGGAGGTGGAAGGAAATCCAACAGATGATACGTAGTAGTAGGAGCTCTATAGTGGCCATACTAGAAAGTAAAATTAAAGTATTGGACAGACTCAAGCAGCGGACTTCGGCTAACTGGGAGGTAGTGTAAACCTTAACCCGGGTGGGGTAGCACGGATATGGGTAATGTGGGATGGTCAAAAATGGAAGGACTAGGTCCGTTACGCTCCGGACCAACTGATAGCAATCAACTTCAAGAATAAGGGAGGACTTGAATTTGTCATGGGGGCTGTTTATGGCCATAATGACAGGCGATTGCGAGGAAACCTATGGAGGGATTTAATAAAAATTTCTGAAGAAGTGGAAAACCAACTTCCTCTACTTGTTAGCGGGGACTTTAACGCCTTACTGGCAGAAACAAAAAAAGAAGGGGGCCGACCGGTCCCTCATCATATCCTCGCTGATTTTCAAAACTGCTTAACCGGATCGAACTTGGTTTGTCTGGAAAGAACAGGGCAGGTTTGGACATGGAATAATAGCTCGATCTCTAATCGCGTCGTCTGCCAATTAGACAGAGTGCTAGGTAATATGAGATGGTTAGATATGTTCCCACACGCTCGGGCGGAGGGTCTCCAAAGGGGAACGAGCGACCATGCTCCCATCCTGATACGGATGACGCCGGCTCCTACAGCAGGTAAAAGACCTTTCCGGTTCTCGAATGCGTGGACTTTGATAGATGGATATAACGAAGTAGTGGACAGAGGCTTGCGGCTGAATGTTTCGGGTACTCCTCAGTTCTGTCTCATGCGAAAACTCAAACAGGTGAAATAAGAGATCATGAATTAGAATATGGTGAGACCGCCACAAGAACTTGAAGACAAGGTGAAACAATTAAAAGAAGTTCAAGACAAGCTTCAGGTTTCCTCTTTTGATGCTGATCTGGTTTTGCTCAAGGTGGGGTTACAGGATGAGGTCCGTCGTCTAAGGTTCCAGGAAGAAATACACTTGAAGCAGAGAGCCAAATGTAACTGGCTCAAAGATGGTGACAGGTGCTCGAAGTTTTTCCATGGGACGATTAAGGCTCGTCAAAGCAGGAACATGCTGGCATCGATCATGGATGCGAACGGCTCGGTCATTGTCCAACCCGACCAAATCAAAGAAGTGGATGTGTCCTATTTCAAGAACTTATACTCCCAACCAGGCCAAGAAGAGGAGCTGTCGGAAGCTATATGAAAACGGGTGGTCACTGAGGCGGTAAATGCAGTACTCCGAAAGAAAGTTCAACTCGACGAGATCGAATAGGTCATCAAGAATGCCAAACCGGACAAATCCCCTGGCCCGGATGGCTTCAATGCCTCTTTTTTTAAGCAACATTGGAATCAACTAAAGGGTCTACTGCTTCGTGTGGTGGATGACTTCTTTGTTACGGGTCGCTTAATCCAAGAATTGAACCATACGTTCCTAGTTCTCATTCCCAAAAAAGAAGGAGCGATTGAGTTGGAAGATTTTAGACCAATTGTATGTTGTAATTTCGTTTACACATTAATCACCCATATCATGTGTAACAGGATGCAGACGATAATACAAGGGCTTATCTCAGATAACCAGGCATCATTCATCAAAGGGCAAAATATAGCAGAGAACTGTCTACTAGCACATGAGTTGATACGCGATTTCAATAAAGCAGGAGGGAGAAAAGGGTGCTTAAAGCTCGACTTAAGGAAGGCTTATGATATAGTAAACAGGAAATTTGTTTGTAAACTACTCATTGGCATGGGGTTCGACCAATGGTAGGTGGATCGAATCGAAGAATGTATATCCACACCATCATTCTATGTCCTCCTCAATGGACAACCGCATGGGTACTTCGACAGTAGCCGGGAATTGCATCAGGGAGATCCTATTTCCCCTTATTTATTTACTATTGTCATGGAATATTTCACATATTTGATGGAGATAGAGGTACACAGGAAGAACATAATTTTGCTATTCTGTCGTATTAGCCCTGTAGTATCTCACCTTATATGTGCAGATGACCTATTAGTATTCATGGAGCCTACGGAGAGAGAAATATCTACGCTTCTGCAGTTGCTAGAGGACTTCAGAAAAGGAACGGGATTGGCACTGAATAAAGACAAGTCGCAAATTTTCTTTAGCAGGGATTGTCCTCGACAATCTCATTGGTCGGAGCTCCTCAGGATAGATCAATGACAACTTCCGGTCCATTACTTAGGCATTCCCCTATCGATAAACTATGCATCGAACATGGAATGTATGGGTTTGATCAGCTACGTACAGAGTCGGTTGGAAGGTTGGCAATCTCAAATCCTCTCGTTTGGAGGTCATATTGAGTTGGTGCGCTCGGTGATTGGGGCCATTACAACATACTAGTTTCAGGCCATTATCATTCCGGTAGGGACACTGAGAGAAATTGAGCGACTTTGTGCTAATTTTGTTTAGAAAGGGGGGTCTCCACACAATCGCCTAGGAAGAGTTGTGCCAGAACAAAGATGAAGGCGGTATTAGGTTAAGATCTCTCATGACATTGCGTGAAGTGGCAGCATTAAAACTTGCTTGGCGGTTCCTGAATGGAAACTCCATGTGGGCGAACTGGTTGAGGGCCCGATATGTTGGTACTGGTAATCTCTGGGCAATGGATAGCAATAACAACTTCTCGCTTACATTTAAAAAAATCCTTTCCCAACGAGCCACTTTGAAGAGTTGCATTACTCGAGTGATCTGAAATGGAGAAGCGACCAACCTCTAGATGGATCCTTATCTCAACAAACAAAGCTTCATAGATCGGCTTGGTTGGCCAATGTTCGAGATGATCGGGCAAAACTCGATGCTAAGCAGCATCATCGTAAGGGGAGCATGGCGGGAGGAAATTGTTGTAGTGCCTATAGCGGAAGAGGAGGGTGAAGATTACTGGATGTGGGTTGGATCGTCAACGAGCAAATTTGAACAAAGTCTGGCATATGAGAGGACCAGGATGGTGTTCCCGAATGTGAGTTGGGCTGAGGTGGTTTGGCATAAGAGTGCGGCCGAAAAATGGAAGTTGTGTTTGTACAAAGCATCCGAGATAGACTCCTAACCAGGGAGAGATTAAGTCGGTTTGGAATTACTATTACAAACACTCAATGTGTCTTGTGTGGCAGAAGTAATGAGACTCGTGACCACCTATTCTTTGAATGCTCGTTCTCGGACACGATATGGCAAAAGTATCGAAGGGAGGCGGGTTTAGCAAGCAAAAGACATACAGTTCTGATGAATGAGGTGGAAGAGATAAGAGGGCTACGTGACACAGCTCTTCAGAAGTTTCATAAGGCGGGTCTCCAGCTCTTAGCAGTAGTATGGAACTTATGGCGTGAACGAAATGGAAGGATATTTGAAGGAAGATGTAATTCCTTCTCAGGAATCCTCAACAATATTAACACAGACCTGAAACTCCTGGAGGAGCGGTAATGGCGGGGTTAGGCTGATAGTGAATGGCCATCCTTATATGTGGTGTTGGTAATGTAGTAGAGCAGTTATGAGCTCCCATATAGAGGAGTGCTGATTGTATGTTTTTCACTCACTCTCAATAAAGAAGAAGAACCTTTGCTTCAAATATATATATATATATATATATATATATATATATATATATATATATATATATATATATATAATATATATAATATATATATATATGTTAGTCCCAGGGCTTGATCAAAGATGGTAGACTCGATGTAGAGATCAACGGTTCAACAAACGTTCACCTTCTGATTATTCTTGATATCTAAGAGGAACTATATAATATGAATCTGATTACAAAAGCAACAATAATCAGAAAGTAAAT
Source organism: Iris pallida (assembly GCA_029216955.1). Taxonomy (NCBI): domain Eukaryota; kingdom Viridiplantae; phylum Streptophyta; class Magnoliopsida; order Asparagales; family Iridaceae; genus Iris; species Iris pallida. The sequence goes on along the minus strand of JANAVB010004800.1, from coordinate 35,589,138 downwards.
CTTACGTTCTTCCTTGCAATCGCAGTTGCAGACGGACAGAACTGAGTTACAACTCAGATGAAGGAGAAAAAAGAAGAAAGAAGAAGAGAAAAGGTTCTTGTTGGGGTGATAAAGATCACCGTTGCTCAAAGCAAGATTTGTCCCACCACGATCTGCTTCCAGGAACCAGCAAGTTCACGAAGAACTTCTGGAACGCTCGTAAGTCAAAATTTGAGACTTGAACGGGCTTCCTAGACTTTACAGACTCCCTTAACTCTCTTTTTGGTGCATCTTTCAAAGGAGGCCAAGGGGCTCTATTTATAGAGTGGAGTTAAGACTTCACCTCTTCTCCTATCCGATGTGGGACTAAAATACAAATACTCAAAAATAGAGTTTGATACTTTAGATCATCCCACAATCAGCATAGAAGTGTGCCAGTCCACGCCTACCCCCCGAACACTCCCGTGCATGCACGAGACATCCTGGAGTCCGTGTCCGAGTCCGAGTCCGTACAACAAAAATCAACTTGCATCCTTGTTGGATTTAATCCTTTTTCCTTCTAGGAAAATACTCCCACATGGCACAAACTTGTGCCGTACTACACCTCATGTACACACCTCAACATAAGCAATGCATTATATTGAGATACTCACCATTTGGTGTAGCGGATGTGGGACTATCTTTTCTAGTCCAAAGGCAAAAACACCAACAATCCCCCATATATCTCAATATATGGGTTGAGCGTTCCCCACAGTGACTGCCCATCATACATTAGAAGAGATGTCGCTACGACTTGAATCTTCCCGCATAGGTTAAATAACATCATGATACAAGAATGGACTAAGCCTTGAATTCTGTATCATAACTGTAATTCTTTCTACTCACATAATGACATCAACTGTGCTTCTGGCTGCACATTGAAGGCCGTGTGCCAGCCTGGTTTCAGTGTATAATTTTTAGGCGTCTACAAGTTTACCCTCAAGAGACGGCCTGATATCTCTTCCATACACTATAGGTGAGTTCTTTATAAAGAGTCATGGCATGAAGCATTGCGCTTCTTTGCGGTACTATGCCGTTATGACATGGCTTAAAGCCGAGGCTTTACCCCACCTGGGTACCTCATCGTAGTGTCATACTACTGTAGCATGAGGTCACAAGCCTCTTTGTAGTGCCAAACTACCCAGCATGAAGCCTTGCGCTTCCGTGCGGTATTACACTGCTATGACATGGCTTACGAAGCCGAGGCTTTACCCTACCTGGTACCTCTTCGTGGTGTCATGCCACTGTAACATGAGGACATCGTCCTATTTGTAGTGCTATCTACCTCTCTTTATTACGATTATCATACAGTATTAGGCTACCTGCCTATTTGCGGTACTACTCCGCTGTGACTTGGCTTGCAAATCTGAGGCATTACCCCTACCTGGGAACCTCATGGTGAAGTCACCTCACTGTAGCATGGAGTTATACTCCTTGTAGTGCTGCACTACCGTGCTTCCTATAAAGCACTCTAGACATTCACTCTGCCTGAGAACTCATTAAGGCATTTAAGTCAACCTTCCCACAGGATCCGTTTTTCGTAGAAAACAACAGTAGACAACAGTGGTTGTAGGTCCGTAACCTCTCCATGTCACAGAGGACAAGTACCCACCTTTTCTGATATTCTTCTGGTTAATAGTCCTCCCTTGAATCAAAAGCTAGATGCCTAGTAGATTTTTCTTTGAACTAATAACATAAAACTTTATGGTAGAATTGTAATAACACAATATTGTTTGCCATTGATTGTAAAAGTACAGAATAATTATATAGGAGGACTGAACTTAGACTCACAATATAAACTCGCTCGTAAAAAGAAAGCCTAGGGACGAAAACCTAGGTACAGCAATCTAAGTACGATTATTTATTTTTGATTCTGGGGGGTGACGGTAGAGGCTCGGGAAAGCGACGGTAGCTCTGCCTTACTCCTTGGACGATCGGACGTAGCCTTGGCTCTGATGAAGAAATGGTCTCGAAATACGTGGGAAGAATCCTCTGTGCGTTCCTTTGTCTCTCTGTGTGTCCAGTCGGGTGGAGAGAGTCTCCTTCTCTCTGGAATTCTTCTTCTCTTTTTCTCCCCAATTCTTCAGAATCCTCTCTATCTCTCTCTTTTGCAAGGGAATGGCACCTTGCTATTTATAGAAGTAGGGGTGTGATCATTAGGGCTTGTAATGATTCCTTCCTTGGAAAGTCGACGGCCAATCATTTGGACCATTAATCATGATTGTATTACATCTAGGCAGTTAATTCTTGATTGCGCCAAATCTGTATGGGCAATTAATACTGATTGCAATGAATCTTCATAATTTGTCATGGCAAGCTCAGATCTCCCGCCACGTGTTCAATTTGCTTAATTATAACAAATCTGATTTGATCTGTGTAATTATGGTGATTGCACTAAATCTGGTTGTTATGATTTACGAGCAGCCATAATTCCGAGGGGATAAGACAGCCACGTGTCTCAACTGTCATAAGGATCGCCACGTGTCTCAACTGTCGTGAGTGGGACGTCCTGACAGAGCCGTATGAATGTGGTCTCTAAATGAACCGCATATGGGTGGCCCCTACATTCCTAGCCACATGAAGGTAGCAGCCGCATGAAGGTGGCAGTCGCATGAAGGTAGCAGCCGCATGAAGAAAGCAGCCGCATGAAGGAGGCAGCCGCATGAAGGAATGACAGCCACATAGGAGTGGCAGCCGCATAGGAATGGCAGCCGCATAGGGAGCTTCGGACTTGATGGATCATGCCAGCTATAAAAGATTTTCTTCTTTTTCCTAGGAACACGCCATCATGTCAGAGTCATCATGTCGACTTTGATGTCAGAGCTGTCATTTGTCAGAGCTGTCATTGTCAGGGCTGCCGTCAAAGTAATTAATTCAAGCTGCTGCTTTATGGCCAGTTGTCGGATCGAACAGCGTGAGGCCACGTGGCGTGGAGCCATCCGAGCCGCATGAAGGACATTTGAAGCCGCATGAGGCTCCTTCTGTTTTGTGAACCACATAGGATCCTGAAGGACCTATGAGGCGCATGAGGCTCCTTCTGTTTTGAGCCGCATGGGCTTTCCTTGTCTTTTTCCATGCTTCTACAAGACCCCCTTCAAAGTTTTCAATTTGCAAAATTGAAATACTTTGAATAAGAAGCATGGCTATATATAAGCTCTTCTAGCCGCAGAGGATATTCTGATCGCATGGACTTCCTAGCCGCATAGACTTCCTAGCCGAATGGACTGTCTGGCCGCATAGACTCTCTGCCACGTGTGCGTCTCCTGCCACGTGCGCGTTTTATTAATTGCTTTTGATTTGCTTTGGATTTAAAGCCGCCTTTTGGGGCAGGATCCCAAGGGTCGGTTTTAAATATCCGGATTTTCTTCGATGACTGAAGAGTCGATTTTGTTTTTATGTAGCACGCGGATCGAAGCATCCCTCCTTCCTTCTGCCTATAAATAGGAGCGTTTTTTGTCAGAGAGACTTCTTTACTTTCTTCTGTCTTCAACTCTTCTTGCCCTAGGTTGCTATCTTCGTCTTCCTTCTCCGCTTATCCATCAACAATGGCCCCCAAGTCTTCCAAGACCGCGGCGAAGGGTAAGGGAGTGGCTTCTTTATCAGCTACGGTGCCTGAAGTTCATCCCGACGTTCACCCCACCATTGCTGGTAAGGGTTTGGTCGGATCGTGTACTTCAAAACTCTAAAAAAGACGGCTCTGTTGCATGCTTTATGCACAAGTCTTTAATGCGCCCCTCGTCTTCATCGAACTGTTCAAATTGTATGGGCCGCATGTATGTCCCACGTCCGAGCCGTATGGGGGTATACCCTATGTCCGAGCTGCATGTAAGTTTGTTTAGTAACCTCGTAAATACTTCATAACTGAACCGCATAATGACCCTTCGAACAGAGCCGCATAAGTCCTTCTGAATCGAACCGCATGAAACTCTCTTCAAATAGGGCCGCATAAGCTTATCTGGACTGGGCCGCATAAGGCTGTGATAAACCGAGCCGCATAAGCTCCAAAACCCTGAGTTAGTTCCACCTGGCCATCTTCTAACTTTGTTTCTTTTATCTTTGATTCTTGCAGCGTCCCTGCCGAAGGCTGAAATCATTGTGAAGGAGGAGTTACTGCCTTCTCTCATCAAACAAGAGTCATCGCTTGTTAAGGAGGAGGTGATACCAAAAAAGGAGGAACAAAAGGAAGAGCTGGCGCTTATAAGGAAGGAAAACACTCCCAACACTGAAGTTGCTGTAAAGGAGGAGCCCCAGTCTGAAGGTGGTAATATTGGTAGTTTTGACCTTCCTGCTCCAGACGAGGATCTTACTCAAATAGATCCTTCATACGAAAGATGGTTGAGGGAATGGTATATGCACCCCCACAACTAGGATTCGTGGGCTCCCCTAAATGTCCGTTCTTTGTCTTAATATTTTTGTTTGTCTTTAGCTGTAGCTTGTATTTCGCTTCTTTTTGGGCATCAATGTAATCTTTTTCCTTTCTTGTCTGGATGAAGCGATGGAGAACTCTTTTGGCTTGCTCATGAAATGTAGTCATGTGAATATAACCGATTTTGAATAAACGGAATACATTCGCTCCCTTCTTTGCTTTGTAGTAGTTGCCCTAATGGGGGACTGTTTGTGGACTTGTTACCCTTGGTATACCTTGGTTTTTGGTACGGATAACAAGTTTGATGGGGATACTTAGAACAATTCTACAGTAAGGTGGCCATGGATGTTCCTGGTATCGAAAGAAAGAATACCATGGAGCAGCTAGGCTCCCGGGGCATGATGAGAAATGAGGGAAATGTACTAGGAAACTTAGTACAACATTTGTGGTCACAGAGGACATTTGTGGTTGATAGAGAACATTTGTGGTTAACTGAGGACATTTGTGGTCAACTGAGGACATTTGTGGTCAGCAGAAGACATTTGTGGGCCTATTATCCTTGGCGTACCCTGGGTTTTTTTTTGTACGGATAATAAGTCGAGAGAGAACCAACATACTTACTCAGAGGTAATGAGGACATGGTAAATATAAGGATTTCTTCGATGAAGCCTTCCCACTCAGAGGTAATGAGGACATGGCAGGAGTGGGCTCCATGAAGGGTGCATAGAACAACTCAGAGGTAATGAGGACGTGGAAGTTCTATGTGAGGGGCAGTTTATTTTTGATGGAAGGGAAACAACTCAGAGGTAACATCGACGTGGTTGTTTTGGAAATTTGTGGATCTGTTACCCTGTTTATGCACTGAAAGTGCGGGTATTGGATCATAAGGAGGGAGCTCTTTTTAGGAGGAAAGTTCATATGTATGATCATACATGACTTACTACCTAAAACACGCGATATAGATTCATCTGTAGTGACCAGAGTGTGAGTTTAGCGGTACTTGCGGGTACATAACTCGACAATCTGGGAGATCTGGAGTCAGAATGTAAGTTCAGCGGTACCGGAGGGGTACATAACTCGACAATCTGGAAGATTTTGAGTCAGAATGTAAGTTCAGCGGTACCAAGGGTACATAACTCGACAATCTGGAAGATTTGGAGTTTAGAATGTAAGTTCAGCGGTACCAGAGGGTACATAACTCATCATTCTGGGAAATTTGGAGTCAGAATGTGAGTTCAGCGGTACCACGGGGTATATGACTCAACAAGCTGGAAAATTTAGAGTCAGAATGTTAGTTCAGCGGTACCACAGGGTACATGACTCAAGAAGCTGGAAAATTTAGGGTCAGAATGTGAGTTCAGCGGTACCACGGGGTACATAACTTAATACCCTGGGAAATTTGGGGTCAGAATGTGAGTTCAGCGGTACCACAGGGTACATAACTCAACAATCTGAGAGATTTGAAGTCGGAGTGTAAGTTCAGCGATACCTACGGGTGTATGACTCACAATCCGAGAGATAGTTGGAAAGTATCGTTTAGACATAGTACTTTTTGAGGAACTTGCCATTGTTGTTTGTTGGTATTAGGGCATTTGCCCTTATCCTCTCCATCCGAGATATGCAGTCCCAGTTGGCGAGCTTTCTTCAACTTGTCTTCTGCGCTAGTAGCGCTGATGATGAAAGTTTTCCGATCCTTAAACTGACTTTCGCCCATCCAGAGGCTAATTGTGGGGAGCAGCCTCTTTTGGCAAATTTCAATTAAGGAGGAATCAGGGTTACCGGAAGGCAACTTTATCGCGGTTTGACGAAACTGCTCGATATAGTTCCTCGTCAGCTCCTTTTCTCCTTGAATAACGTCCATGAGAGTGGACATCGTCACATCTTGTCCTACTTCATAGAACCTTTCCAAAAACATACGTTTGAAGCCGACGAAGGAATGGATGAGGTTGTCCGGCAAGTTGCGGTACCAGTTAAAGGTGACCCCTTCTAACGCTCCAATAAACAGTCGCGTAAGAATGGCGTCGTCATGAGGCAGATGGTCGATTGTGACTTCGAAGTATTATGATGTACCTGCTTGAAGATGTCTTTCCATCATACGGATTGATGTTGAATGGTTTATATCTTGGTGGGAAGGGCACATCTCTCAATGCAATAGGATACGGTTGTCGTATCCTGAGGTCCTGGCAGTTTTCTCGGGCATGGAACATGGCCCGAAGCTCCTGGACCTCTCTTCTTGCCTCCCTGACCTCGTCTGCAGCAGTGGGAGCCAATATTTCAGGAGGATTATCACCCGGGTTTGGTACGGCTAAGTTTGAGTCCGCATTGACCGTGGGTCCCACGTTTGTTTGCCCAAGTGTTCTTCCTTGCAGAATTGGAAGGGCCGCTTTGATCTCATCCACAGATTTGACCAAGGTAAGAAGTATGGCTTCCAGAGTGTCGATGCATTGGCGATCACTGGGACCATCTTGGTTGTTGTCCATCATGAACACCGTCCTTACATGAGGAGAGATGGAAGGAACGGTGGAGGACGTGCCCTCTGAGTCATACCCTCGTGCAGAGAAGTCGTCAGGGTATGTGGGAATATTCTCCTCTGGTTCAGACTCGGAATGAGTGGTACCCCCAGCTTCAGAGCTTGCCTCGTCTTGAGAATTGTGGACGTCCTCGGGGATGTCGGAACATGCTGCATCTGTTGAAGTAACCGTTTCCTCTGGATTATCTTCTTGGAACACTGGATTGTCGTGGATGTTTGGAGGAGTGCTACCCCTGGCTCCAGCGCCTCCCAGAGATGTGGATGACGAACTTCTAAGTATGGCAAATTTTGTCTTTGAGCGAGTACCCTGGAAAACTCCTCCCGTATCGGTCGTGGACAACCGCTTAGAAGAGGGTTTCTTGGTTGAGATTTTCTGGTTGGAGACGTTTGTTTTCTTCCCTCTCCCTCTGTCAGGGATCTTGTGAGCAGAATTGCAGGAGGCGACAAGAAGCGCTTCGTCTTCCGAGCTTGGGTGTTGCAGTCGTTTGAAGATGGATTACCGCTCCTCTTGTGTGGCCATCTTGCTGCAGCAGCAGTTGACAATGACTTGAGTGCAGTAATGTCCATGAGAGGACCCTCTGCACACCAAGTTTTCGTCTCTTTCCTTGCGTTTGTATAGAATCACGTTGCGCAAGTCACTCGCTTTATGGGCTCGGGAGTCCTGAGCACATGAGTGTGTTGACGTCCTGCCTGCCCCCTGATGTGGGGGTAGTACGAGTACTTGCCCCTGATCATTGTTGGGAGATTCTTGATAACTATCCCGTTCGTTGGCCGCCGAGGGCTGGACACGGATAGTTTTATACAACTTTCAATCAGGGGCCCGCACAATAGTCAGCGAGACGCCCTGATAGTCAGAAGTTAGGATAGCTGTCTGAGCTCGATGAGCCCACGCTGCCTAAGACTTCTTCCTTCTAGCACCTGAAGGTGCATAGTAGAAAGAGTCCACAAAGACTGGCACATGAGAGTATCTGAGATCAGGATCGCCTGAGAGGCGGTCGAAGACTGAACCCGAGCCGCATAAAGCAGATGGCCTGCGGATGAGATGTTTAGCCGCATAGCCTGCCTGCATGCGGCTGGCATTTGTGGATGCATAAGCAGCCCACATGTGGCTGGCAGTTTACATGCGGCTGGGAGCTGTAGTGGCCGCGTGGGCCTTTTCCATGTGGCTGGAAGTCATAGTGGCCGCATGAACATCCTCCATGTGGCTGGCAGTACTGGCCGCATGAGCCTTCTGTCTGCGGCTGGCTTTTGTGGTCGCATGAATCTTCATACGGCTAGCGCCCTTATGAGGCTTCTTCCTGGACCGTGTAGAGTCACCCTTTGCCCCTGCAAGTCTAGCATCTTAGTGTTTTCCTCTGCCAAACTTGGGAACAGCAGAGTCCTCTATGGTCTGAAGTGGGGCCGCAAGAGGGTCTTTTTCGTCGTCTTGGGCAACAGAGAGTACTCCTTCGAGAGCTTAGGGAGGAGCAAATGATTTGGGTCTCCACTCCCTGCGGGCCTTCTTCGTGCTTGCTCGTCGCTGGACCGGGCCAGCGCTCCCGTCGGAGAGCATTTCTTCAAACGCCTGCTGATCGAACCGGGCGACCAGCACTTGTTGAGTGGAGCCAAGTTTGGCTGCGTCTGATTGCGTCACCAACTCCTCAGCCGTGGAGAAGCTTGTCCCCAGCATAGTCGCCATCGTATTTGCCATTGATTGTAAAAGTACAGAACAATTATATAGGAGGACTGAACTTAGACTCACAATACAAACTCGCTCGTACAAAGAAAGCCTAGGAACGAAAACCTAGGTACAGCAATCTAAGTACGATTATTTTTTTTTATTCTGGGGGGTGACGATAGAGGCTCGGAAAAGCGACGGTAACTCTGCCTTACTCCTTGGACGATCGGACGTAGCCTTGGCTCTGATGAAGAAATGCTCTCGGGATGCGTGAGAAGAATCCTCTGTGCGTGCCTTTGTCTTTCTGTGTGTCCAGCCGGGTGGAGAGAGTCTCCTTCTCTCTGGAATTCTCTTTCTCTTTTTCTCCCCAATTCTCCAGAATTCTCTCTCTCTTTTGTAAGGGAATGGCACCTTGCTATTTATAGAAGTGGAGGTGTGATCATTAGGGTTTGCAATGATTTCCCCCTTGGAAAGTCGGCGGCCAATCATCTAGACCATTAATCTTGATTGCATTACATCTGGGCAGTTAATTCTTGATTGTGCCAAATCCGTATGGGCAATTAATGCTGATTGTAATGAATCTTCATAATTTGTCATGACAAGCTCGGATCTCCCGCCACCTGCTCAATTTGCTTAATTACAACAAATCTGATTTGATCCGTGTAATTATGGTGATTGCACTAAATCTGGTTGTTATGATTTGCGAGCAGCCATAATTTCGAGGAGATAAGACAGCCACGTGTCTCAACTGTCATGAGGATCGCCACGTGTCTCAATTGTCGTAAGTGGGACGTCCTGACAGAGCCGCATGAATGCGGTCGCTAAATGAACCGCATATGGGTGGCCTCCACATTCCTAGCCGCATGAAGGTAGCAGCCGCATGAAGGTAGCAGCCGCATGAAGGTGGCAGCCGCATGAAGGTAGCAGCCGCATGAAGGAAGCAGACGCATGAAGAAATGACAGCCGCATAGGAGTGGCAGCCGCATAGGAGTGGCAGCCGCATAGGAATGGCAGCCGCATAGGGAGCTTTGGACTTGACGGATCATGCCAGCTATAAAAGATTTTCTTCTTTTCTCTTGGAACACGCCATCATGTCAGAGTCATCATGTCGACTTTGATGTCAGAGCTGTCATTTGTCAGAGCTATCATTGTCAGAGCTGTCATTGTCAGGATTGTCGTCAGAGTAATTAATTCAAGCTGATGCTTTATGGCCAGTTGTCGGATCGAACAGCGTGAGGCCACGTAGGAGTGGAGCCATCCGAGCCGCATAATGGACTTTTGAAGCCGCATGAGGCTCCTTCTGTTTTGTAAACCTCATGGGATCCTGAAGGACCGATGAGCCGCATGAGGCTCCTTCTGTTTTGAGCCGCATGGGCTTTCCTTGTCTTTTTCCATGCTTCTACAAATATCAGAATGCCTTCAAGCCCATTTTACAAGCTGTGTCATCGACCAGCTGGCGCTTGAGGCCCTTGGTGAACGGATCCGCCAGGTTCTCCTGACTCCGAACATCAATCACTGTAATAACACCTCTTTTGATGAGATCGTTCACTGCCCTGTACTTCAACCGCACAGTTCTCTTCTTCCCGTTGAATAGATCATTCGATGCCACCGCTGCAGTCGCCTGGTTGTCGCAGTATATCGAAATTGACGGTATCTGCGCCCCAACCACTGGAAGATCATACAAGAGCTCCCGAAGTCACTCTGCTTCATTTGCTGCGGTATCAAGTACAAAGAACTCAGATTCCGTAGATGATCACGAGAGCATAGTCTGCTTTTCAACTTTTACGATATAGCAGCTCCATCCATAGTGAATATGAATCTACCTGTGGACCTCTCGCTCTCTAATTCTGAGCACCAACTTGCATCACTGAAGCCTTCCACTACCGGCGGATCTCCGCTGTAGTGCAGTGCATATGTATAAGTTTTCTTGAGATATTTCATAACCCATTTCACAGCTTTCCAGTGCGCAATGCCTGGATTGCTCGTGAAATGACTCAGCATTTCCACGGCAAAAGCTATGTCAGGCCTTGTGGCAGTAGTGGCATACATCAAACTCTCGATTATGCTTGCATACTCCAGCTGCCTGACTCTTTCCTTTGAGTTTGGCTCCAGCTTCTGATCACCCCGGTACGGCGTATCAATTAAAAGAAGATCATGATACCCGTATCGAGTGAGCATCTTCTCAATGTAATGAGATTGTGACAGCGCTAATCTAGTGTCTGTCCGAATGATCTTGAGTCCCAAGATAACATCAGCATCCCCCAAGTCCTTCATACTGAACTTCGTCGAGAGGAACTTCTTTTTCTCCGTGACACAGCTTATATCCGTACCTAGGATTAGCATGTCGTCCATGTATAGACAAACGATGACTCCTCTTCTATTAGCAAACTTCGTATAAACGCACTTGTCTGTTTCACTGACCCTGTAGCCATTTGATCTTAAGACTTTGTCAAACTTCTCATGCCACATTTTGGGAGCTTGCTTTAAACCGTACAAAGATTTTACCAACTTGCAGACTTTGTCTTCAAGACCTTTGACGAAAAACCCTTCTGGTTGTTGCATGTAGATCTCTTCGGTCAGCTCGCCATTCAGGAATTCTGTTTTCACATCCATCTGATGTATCACCATCTTATGTATCGCTGCGAGAGCAATCAACATTCTGATGGTGGTCATCCGGGCTACTGGAGCATACCTGTCAAAGTAGTCGATCCCCTGCTTCTGAGAAAACCCCTTTGCCAATAGCCTGGCCTGGAACTTGTCAATGGTTCCATCAGCTTTCATCTTCTTCTTGAAGATCCACTTGCATCCGATAGGTTTTGCTCCTTCAGGTAGATCGACCAACACCCAAGTGTTATTGGAGGTGATTGATTCAATTTTATTGTCTATCGCCTCCTTCCAAAAAATAGCATCTCTGTTCTTCATCACCTCATCATAGGTAAGCGGATCTGCTTCCACATGATAGGTGACGAAGTCATCTCCGAAGTTCTTAGGCCTCCTTGCTCGCTTCGACGACGGCTCAGCGAGTTCTGGTTCAATCGTTGTCTCCTTAGTAGCAACTTCATCTTGGATAACTGGCTCATTGAAGATCTCAGTCACCTTTGCACCTTCATCATTCTCCGAAATATTCGTTAGAACAATGTTCTTGTGCCTTATAAACTTGTCTTCAAAATATTCAGCATTGCGAGATTCGATGATATGATTTGACTCAATATTAAGAAATATTCGAGCATCACTCTTCTCGACATACCCTAAGAAGATCGTCTTCGTAGTCCTTGTCCCCAGCTTCTGAATCTTCAGATCTGGGAGCTTCACATAGGCCAGACACCCCCACACTCGAATGACATTCAAGTTAGGTCTGACTTTGAACCAGAGTTCATGAGGAGTTACGTCCGAAGTTGCATACGGCACTCTATTTAGAATAAAAGTGGCCGTCAATACAGGTTCTCCATAATAGCATTTAGGAAGACCCACAGTTAGCAGCATTGAGTTCATCATTTCTGTCAACGTTCTGTTCTTCCTTTCCGCTACTCCGTTAGATTGAGGAGAATACGGAGCAGTAGTCTCGTTTATGATTCCATGTTTTTTTACAGAATAATGTGAATTCATGAGACCGATACTCTCTGCCTCAATCACTTCTTAGCCTCTTGAGTTGTTGTCCAGTTTGTCGTTCAGCCTCAGCCCTGAACTCCTTGAACTTCTCGAACGCTTCGTCTTTAGACTTGAGCAAGTAGACGAACGCATACTTTGAGAAGTCATCAATAAAGGTTATGAAATACTTCATCCCGGCTTTTGTAGAGAATTGCTTGAAGTCACGGATATCGGAGTGCACCAACTCCAGAAGATCTGTGCTTCGATTGACCAGATGAAAGGGTTTCCTTGTGATCCTTGTCTGAGCACATACTTCACACTTCTCTACCTTACCCCCACGTTTGGAGATAAGTCCTAGACTGGACATTTTGTTAATTCTTTTACAGTGAACATGTCCTAGCCTGTTATGCCACAACTCAAGAGAATAATCAGAACGAGTGATTGCATTGATTACATTTGACTGGTTTACAAGCTAAATTTTGAACATCCCTTCAGTTTGAAAAGCTTTTCCCAAGTATGTTCCCTTCTTTGACATCACCAACTAGCCAGCATTGATGTCCATTCTCAAGCCTGCGTTGCTAAGCAGGCTTCCAAAGATTAGGTTCTTTGCAATCACCGGAACATGCTTCACACCTTGAAGCGTCAGAGTGTTCCCGGATGTGAGTTTCAGCTCCACAGTTCCGACCCCCAGAACTTCGGCTTGGGCTTGGTTCGCCATGATAACTTTCTCAGAAGTTGGCTGGTATGTGACGAACCATTCCTTGCCAGAGCAGACATGGCAGGTCGCACCAGTGTCTATCCACCAGTCAGAGTCAGCCCCCACAGCTGTGACCTGAGCAATCATAGCAACAATGTTAGAAACCACGAAAACCTTGCTAGGCTCACCTTGCTCAGCTTGTTTGGGCTTGGATTTGCATTCACTCTTATAATGGCCCTTCTTGCCACAGTTGAAGCAAGTCACATGGGACTTGGACTTCTGTTGCTTGAACGAAGGACCCTTCACTTTCAGATTAGTGGAGTCCTTCTTCTTGTGATGAGAAGCCACCTGCTTCTCCTTGAACTCTCTTGTCTGCACCAAGTTGGCCTTAGCTAGTTGGTTGGACAGAGAGTCCATCTTCTGTTGAGATCGCATTTCGTCCTCAACGAGGATCTCTTGTAGGAGATCTTCCAAGCTAATGTCCAGCTTCTTTCGATGCATTCTAGCATAGAAGTTGCTCCAACCAGTAGGAAGTTTCGAGACTATCCCTCCAACGATAAACTTGTCGATGAGGGACATCTTCTCGTCATCTAACTTCTGGCACAACTTCAGGAATTCCTTCACTTGAGGTAGCATCGCCATCTCGTCTTCGAAGAGCCACTTGTGGTACTTCTCGACGATAAAGATTTTGGACCTGTTTCCATCATCTTCATATATCTTACACAAAGAATCCTAGATCTCTTTGGCCTTTTCCTTCTTGGAATATGACTCTGCCAGAGAGTCTTCCATAGAATTGAGAATCAGCAGTTTATATATGTTGTTTTCTCTCTTCTATTTTCTCTGCTTGACGAGTGCAGCAGCAATAGCTTCGACAGTTCCTCCTTCTGGAATTGTCGGTTCATCCTCAATTAATACATGGTCTATGTCCACGAGCTGAAGATTAAGGGTGACCTTCCTCTTCCAGATTTGGAAATGTTCTCCGTCGAATTTCTCCAACTTGTTAAAGCTAGTATCGATGAGAGAAGCACGAGAGTTTTCCATCTACAAGGATCTTGCTTTGAGATTGTTAGTCCCGGGGCTTGATCAAAGATGGTAGACTCGATATCGAGATCAAAGGTTCAACAAACGTTCACCTTCTGATTATTCTCGAGATCCAAGAGGAACTCTGTAATATGAATCTGATTACAAAAGCAACAATAATCAGAAAGTAAATCTCACGTTCTTCCTTGCAATCGCAGTTACAGACGGACAAAACTGAGTTACAACTCAGATGAAGGAGAAGAAAGAAGAAAGAAGAAGAGGAAAGGTTCTTGCTGGGGTGATAAAGATCACCGTTGCTCAAAGCAAGATTCGCCCCACCACGATCTGCTTCCAGGAACCAGCAAGTTCACGAAGAACTTCTGGAACGCTCGTAAGTCGAAATTTGAGACTTGAACGGGCTTCCTGGACTTTACAGACTCCCTTAACTCTCTTCTTGGTGCATCTTTCAAAGGAGGCCAAAGGGCTCTATTTATAGAGTGGAGTTGAGATTTCACCTCTTCTCCTATCCGATGTGGGACTAAAATACCAATACTCAAAAATAGAGTTTGATATTTTAGATCATCCCACAATCAGCATAGAAGTGTGCCAGTCCACGCCTACCCCCCGAACACTCCCGTGCATGCACGAGACATCCTGGAGTCCGTGTCCGAGTCCGAGTCTGCACAACAAAAATCAACTTGCATCCTTGTTGGATTTAATCCTTTTTCCTTCTAGGAAAATACTCCCACATGGCACAAACTTGTGCCCCACTACACCTCATGTGCACACCTCAACACAAGCAATGCATTATATTGAGATACTCACCATTTGGTGTAGCCGATGTGGGACTATCTCTTCTAGTCCAAAGGCAAAAACACCAACAATATATATATATATATATATATATATATATATATATATATATATATATATGGGAGCCTTAGAAAGCCCCCCAAAAAACCCCCTCACTCTAATTCGTAATATTAATGTTAATATTAATGTTAATATTAATATTAATGTTAATATTAATGTTAGTATTAATGTTAATGTTAATATTAATTTTTTTTTAATTTTTTTTATATTAATGTTAATGTTAATGTTAATGTTAATATTAATGTTAATGTTAATGTTAATGTTAATGTTAATTTTAATTTTAATTTTAATGTTAAGTTTAATGTTAATTTTAGTATTTAATGTTAATATTAACATTCATATTAACATCAACATTAATATTAACATTAATATTAACATTAAATTACGGATTAGAGTGAGGGGGGTTTTTGGGGGGCTTTCTAAGGGGGGCTTTTGATCCGCTTCCTACATATATATATATATATATATATATATATATATATATATATATATATATATATATATATATATATACTGAACTGAGATTGTTTACAAGTTGTGTCGATATGAATGTCGAGTACAACTTCAAATTAATCAAATCGAGATAACTAATTAAGTGGATTCAAATAGTACCTTTGTGGGAGGTTTCTGCAGCGTTAAATTGCTAGTTAATGTTGGGTTTTTGGTTTTTCCTTTAGAAAGGTTTAGTCCCACATCGGAAAAAACAAATGGTTTGTATCTCTATATATTAGCTTTGCTATTATTGGAGATGCACAAGTGGTGTGGAGGTGCACATGGGTTTGCCATGTGGGATTATTTTTCTAAGGGGAAAAAGACTAAAATCAACAATTAAAGCATTCATGCTTTTTGCTCTTGGGAAATTTATTTCCATAGGAGCTAAGCCCCGTTGGGGCTTAGCGACTCGGACTCGGACTCGGACTCGGACTCGGACTCGGGCTCGGACTCGGGCTCAAGGGCTCATGAGGCGTAATGTGGCATTTTGTTGGCGCACTTTGCACTTAGCACGTCAGCATCGTCGCTAGGCGCATAGTGCATAGTGCGCTTAAGTTGCGCTCGTTGTGCGAGCCACTTGCGCGACCACGTTGCGCAGCCCGTTACGCGATCCCAGTTACGCGACCACGTTGCGCAGCCCGTTACGCGAGCCCAGTTACGCTGACCCAGTTACGCAGCCCAGTACGCAGCCCAGTACGCCCAGTACGCACAATGTGCGCAGCGTACGCAGCGTGCGTAGAGTGTGCAGTGTGCGAAGCGTACGCAGTGTGCGTAGAGTGCGTATGTGCGTATGGCTAGCTGCATATTAGAGCGGGAACAGTTGCAGCAGTTGCTGCACGTTCATGAGTGGTTCAGCCACTACCCTGAAGTTCAGGCAACTGCTTGGCAACCGCCCCGTGGGCTATATGCAGGTTCTCTCCTCTTTCTCAGTGTTGGAGAAATCAGAATTCCAGGGAGAAAACTCTAAGTGTTCTTTAACACAACAGAGTAGTGAGCGTATTTTTTAACACAAACACTAGTACTTTTTAGTACGTGTGGGTTCTGTTACTTCAAACAGAGAGAGAAGAGTAGAGCCATTGCCAGAGGAGTTCGCCGTCTTCCGAGGAGTCAGAAGAGCAGGAGTGTTCCAAGGTTTTTCCGTCAACCTTACTGGTTCCTGGAAGCTGTTCGCAGAGGGCGAATAAAGCTTTGAGTAACGGTGATTATTCACCCCAGCATTTCCATCTCTCACCTGTCACCCTTCTGTTGCCTTCAGTAGTTCTGTCAGTATCTTCTTTTTAGAAGGCACTACTGCCAGTTTGCTATGATCACGAAAATCTCTTTAGATTATTCGTGAATTACGATATCTTTTTAGATCTCGTAATTTGCAAAATCCTTCTGGATCTCTGTTGCAAAACCTTCTTTAAGGAATTGCATTTGAAACATTGTCTTTACAACTGTTTCAGTTTCTGTATTTTCCATCGAAAAGCGTGTCCCGGCGTTCCCGGCAATAACAATCTCAAAGCTTTATTGCTACGATAGAAAATATTAATGCTTCACTCCTCAATACTAACTTTTGCAAATTAGAAAAGTTTGATGGAGAGCATTATCAAGTCTGTAAGAGGAAGGTTTATCTCACTCTTCAACTTAGAGACGTTGATCACGTATCGCTTGAAGAGGAACCTACTGTTCCAGATACTGGGTCTGCTGCCGCAATCACTGCGGCTACTAAACTTCAAGCCAAGTGGAGAAGGGAAAATAGCATTTGCAGGTTGCTTATCCTGAATGCTATGGAGGATTCTCTAGCAGAATCCTACAGTAAGAAACCAATTGCCAGAAACATATGGGAGTCTCTGGAAAAACTGTACGAAGAAGACAAGAACAGGAGCAAAATATTTGTGGTTAAAAAATATCACAAATGGCTCTTTGAGGACGAGAAGTCCATGCTGCCGCAGGTCAAAGAATTTCTGAAGTTACGACAGAAATTGGATGACGAGGCTATGCCCCTCCCCGACAAGTTTGTTGTTGGAGGGATTGTCTCAAAGCTCCCCGCTGGATGGAGCAAGTTCTATGCAAACATGCATAGGAAGAAGTTGGAAATCACCCTTGAAGATCTCCTACAGGAAATCTATGTTGAGGACCAGATGCGGGCTCAACTGAAGGTGGACACACTGTCCAAGCAATTGGCTAACGCCAATCTGGTTCAGACCAAGGAACCAAAGGGAAAGGGAAAGCGTGTAGATTTCCAGAAGAAGAAGAAGAACCCTAACAACTTGAATGTTAAGGGAACTTCTTTCAAGTCAAAGAAATCTAAGGCAAAGATGCCTTGTTTCAAGTGTGGCCAGTTGGGCCATTTCAAAAGTGAATGCACAACACCGGCCAAGAAATCAGAGCAAGGAGAGCCTAGCAAAGTCTCAATGATTACTGATGTAATTGCTATGATTGGACAGGTTGATGCTGTAGGATCTGATTCAGACTGGTGGGTAGATACTGGAGCCACCTGCCATGTCTGCTCCAGTAAGGAGTGGTTCACCACCTACACACCCACTTCTGAAGCGGTTGTGATGGCGAACCAAGCACAAGCTGAAGTTCTAGGGATCGGGACGGTTATTCTGAAGCTGACTTCTGGCAAGTCTCTGACACTTTAAGGCGTGAAGCACGTACCTGCTATCGCCAAGAACCTGATCTCGGGAGGCTTACTCTGCAATGCAGGCCTCAGAATGGACATCAATGCTGGCCAGATGGTGATGTCTATCAAGGGAACAAATTTCGGGAAAGCTTTTTATACCGAAGGAATGTTCAAGATTCAGCTTGTAAATCAGTCCAATGTAATTAATATAATTAATGAAATCACTCCTTCTGCTTATACTCTTGAGTTGTGGCATAATAGGCTAGGACATGTTTATTGTAAACGAATAAACAGAATGTCTAGTCTAGGACTTATCTCCAAGTGTGGGGGTAAGGTAGAGAAATGTGAAGTTTGTGCTCAAACGAAGATCACAAGGAAACCCTTTCCTCGGGTTAATCGAAGTACAGATCTTCTGGAGTTGGTTCACTCCGATATCTGTGACTTCAAACAGTTCTCTACAAAGGCTGGGATGAAGTATTTCATAATCTTCATCGATGACTTCTTAAAGTATGCGTTCGTCTACTTGCTGAAGGCTAAAGACGAAGCATTCGAGAAGTTCAAGGAGTTCAGAGCCGAAGCTGAGCGGCAGACTGGACAACAACTCAAAAGGATAAGAAGTAATCGAGGTGGGGAGTACAGGTCTCATGAATTCGCATCGTTCTGTAAGGAATATGGAATTGTCAATGAGACTACGGCTCCGTACTCTCCTCAATCAAACGGAGTAGCTGAGAGAAAGAACAGGACGTTGACAGAAATGATAAATTCAATGTTGTTGACTGCTGGCCTTCCTAAGTGCTACTGGGGAGAAGCTGCATTGACGGCCACTTATATTCTAAATAGAGTTTCTCATGCAACTTCAGACGTTACTCCTCATGAACTCTGGTTCAAGGTCAGACCTAACTTGAATGTCATTCGAGTGTGGGGGTGTCTGGCGTATGTCAAGCTTCCAGATCTAAAGATTCAGAAGCTTGGGATAAGGACTACAAAGACGATCTTCTTGGGGTATGCCGAGAAGAGTGATGCTCGGAGATTTCTTGATATTGAGTCAAATCATATCATTGAATCTCGCGATGCAGAATATTTTGAAGACAAGTTTGTAAGGCACAAGAATATTGTTCTTTCGGATGTTCCAGAGAATAATAAGGGTGCACAAGAGACTGAAGTCTTCAATGAAGATGTGGTCCAAGAAGATGTTGTTGTTGATACAACGGTTGAACCAGAACAAGCTGAGCCGTCAGCTAAGCGTGTGAGGAGGCCGAAGGACTTCGGAAGTGACTTTGTCACCTATCATGTGGAAGCAGATCCGCTTACCTATAATGAGGCGATGAAGTCCAGAGACGCAGTTTTCTGGAAGGAGGCGATTGACAATGAGATTGATTCCATTACCTCAAATAACACTTGGGTGTTGGTTGATCTTCCTGAAGGAGCGAAACCCATCGGATGCAAATGGATCTTCAAGAAGAAGATGAAAGCAGACGGAACTATTGACAAGTTCAAGGCTAGGTTGGTAGCTAAGGGGTTTTCTCAGAAGCAGGGGATTGACTATTTTGACACGTATGCTCCAGTAGCCCGGATGACCACCATCAGAATGTTGATTGCTCTCGCAGCAATACATAAGATAGTGATACATCAGATGGATGTGAATATGGCTTTCCTAAATGGCGAGCTGACCGAAGAGATTTACATGCAACAGCCAGAAGGATTTGTCATCAGGGGTCTTGAAGACAAAGTCTGCAAGTTGGTGAAATCCTTGTACGATCTTAAACAGGCTCCCAAGATGTGGCATGAGAAATTTGACAAAGTTATAAGGTCAAATGGCTACATGGTCAGCGATACGTACAAGTGTGTTTACACGAAGTTCGCTGATGGAAGAGGTGTGATCGTTTGTCTGTACGTGGACGACATGATTATCCTAGGTACGAATATTAGCTGTGTCACTGAGACAAAGAAGTTCATCTCTAGCAAGTTCAGTATGAAGGACTTGGGGGATGCTGATGTGATCTTAGGGATCAAGATCATCCGGACAGACACTGGACTAGCGCTGTCACAGTCTCATTATATTGAGAAAATGATCACTCGTTATGGATATCGGGATCTTCCAGGGATCGATACGCCGTACAGGTGTGATTTGAAGCTGAAGCCTAATTCAGGAGAAAGCGTCAGGCAGTTGGAGTATGCAAGCGTAATCGGGAGTTTGATGTATACTACTACTGCCACAAGGCCTGACATAGCTTTCACCGTGGGAATGCTGAGTCATTTTACGAGCAATCCAGGTGTTGAACACTGGAAAGCTATGGAACGGGTTATGAGATATCTCAAGAAGACTCAGACATATGCACTGTACTACAGCGGAGATCCGTCGGTAGTGGAAGGCTTCAGTGATGCCAGTTGGTGCTCAGAGGTGGAGAGCGAGAGGTCCACAGGTGGATACACTTTCACAATGGGTAGAGCTGCTATATCGTGGAAGTCGAAGAAGCAGACTATGCTCTCGTGGTCATCCATGGAATCTGAGTTCTTTGCACTTGATACCGCAGCCGAGGAAGCAGAATGGCTTCGGGAGCTCATGTATGATCTTCCAATGGTTGGGGCGCAAATACCGGCGATACCGATATACTGCGACAACCAGGCGACTGCGGCGGTGGCATCAAATGACCTTTTCAACGGAAAGAAGAGGACTGTGTGGTTGAAGCACAGGGCAGTACACGATCTTATCAAGAGAGGTGTTATTGCAGTAATTGATGTTCGGAGTCAGGAGAACCTGGCGGATCCGTTCACCAAGGGCCTCAAGCGCCAGCTGGTCGATGACACAGCTTGTAAAATGGGCTTGAAGGCATTCTGATATTGTATTATTGTATTCCTACCATAAAGTTTTATGCTATTAGTTCAAAGATTTATCTACTAGGCATCTAGCTTTTGGTTCAAGGGAGGACCAATAATCGGAAGAATATCAGGAACGGTGGGTACATGTTCTATTGGGCATGGAGAGGTTACGGACCTATAACCACTGTTGTCTACTGTTGTTTTCTGCGGAAAACAGGTCCTATGGGAGGTTGGCTTAAATGCCTTAATGAGTTCTCAGGCATTTGGAATGTCTGGTATGCTTTACAGGAAGCATGGTAGCACAGCACTACAAGGAGTGTGACTCCATGCTATGTGTGGCAGTGACTCCACCATGAGGTTCTCGAAGGAGGTAAAGCCTCGGCTATGTTAGCCAAGTCACAGCGGCATAGCACCGCAAATAGGCAGTTGGCCTAATGTTGTATATTGAATTAAAGAGGGATGTAGTCAGCACTACAAAGAGAAGGTGTTCCTCATGTTACGGGTGGCACGACACCACAATGAGGTAAACCCGGCTAGGGATAAAGCCTCGGCCTTGCAAGCCATGTCATAGCGGCGTAACACCGCACAGAAGCGTAAGGCTTCATGCTGGGTAGTTTGGCACTACAAAGGGGCTAGACCTCATGCTATGGGTAGTATGACACTACGATGAGGTTTCCGGTGATTCGGGGTAAGGTCCTCGGCTTAAGGCCATGTCATAGCGGCGTAGCACCGCAAAGGAAGTGTTGGACGCTTCATGCCATGTCTCTTTAATAAAGAACTCACCTATAATGTATGGACAAAGAGATATCAGGCCGTCTCTTGAGGGTAAACTTGTAGACGCCCAATATTATACACTGAAACCAGGCTGGCACACGGCCTTAAATGTGCAGCCAGAGGCACATGTAACTACATTATGTGAGTGGGGAGAATTTCAGCTATGATGCAGAATTCAAGGCTTAGTTCATTCTTGTGGTTGTAGTCTGTTGTTTGACTCACGTGGGAAGATTCAAGTCTTAAGTGGCATCTATCCTAAAAGCATAATGGACAGTTACTGTGGGGAACACTCGTACTCATATATATAGAGATATGTGGGGGATTGTTGGGTTTTTGGTTTTTCCTTTAGAAAGGTTTAGTTCCACATCGGAAAAAACAAATGGTTTGTATCTCTATATATTAGCTTTGCTATTATTGGAGATGCACAAGTGGTGTGGAGGTGCACATGGGTTTGCCATGTGGGATTATTTTTCTAAGGGGAAAAAGACTAAAATCAACAATTAAAGCATTCATGCTTTTTGCTCTTGGGAAATTTATTTCCATAGGAGCTAAGCCCCGTTGGGGCTTAGCGACTCGGACTCGGACTCGGACTCGGACTCGGACTCGGGCTCGGACTCGGGCTCAAGGGCTCATGAGGCGTAATGTGGCATTTTGTTGGCGCACTTTACACTTAGCACGTCAGCATCGTCGCTAGGCACATAGTGCGCTTAAGTTGCGCTCGTTGCGCAAGCCACTTGCGCGACCACGTTGCGCAGCCCGTTACGCGAGCCCAGTTACGCTGGCCCTGTTACGCAGCCCAGTACGCAGCCCAGTACGCCCAGTACGCACAGTGTGCGCAGCGTACGCAGCGTGCGTAGAGTGCGCAGTGTGCGCAGCGTACGCAGTGTGCGTAGAGTGCGTATGTGCGTATGGCTAGCTGCATATTAGAGCGGAAACAGTTGCAGCAGTTGCTGCACGTTCAGGAGTGGTTCAGCCACTACCCTGAAGTTCAGGCAACTGCTTGGCAACCGCCCCGTGGGCTATATATGCAGGTTCTCTCCTCTCTCTCAGTGTTGGAGAAATCAGAATTCCAGGGAGAAAACTCTAAGTGTTCTTTAACACAACAGAGTAGTGAGCGTGTTTTTTAACACAAACACTAGTACTTTTTAGTACGCTTGGGTTCTGTTACTTCAAACAGAGAGAGAAGAGTAGAGCCATTGCCAGAGGAGTTCGCCGTCTTCCGAGGAGTCAGAAGAGCAGGAGTGTTCCAAGGTTTTTCCGTCAACCTTGCTGGTTCCTGGAAGCTGTTCGCAGAGGGCGAATAAAGCTTTGAGCAACGGTGATTATTCACCCCAGCATTTTCATCTCTCACCTGTCACCCTTCTGTTGCCTTCAGTAGTTCTGTCAGTATCTTCTTTTTAGAAGGCACTACTGCCAGTTTGCTACGATCACGAAAATCTCTTTAGATTATTCGTGAATTACGATATCTTTTTAGATCTCGTAATTTGCAGAATCCTTCTGGATCTCTGTTGCAAAACCTTCTTTAAGGAATTGCATTTGAAACATTGTCTCCCGGCAATAACAGTTAATCTGTTCAATAGTTTTCGAAATATATTCTGGATTAGAATAGTGGTGTTTCGAAATATATTCTGGATTAGAATAGTTGTGTTTTGTTAAAGCAAATGTATATATTAGTGAAACTGCAGTTGCAAAGACGGTATGCAAATAAGGGAAAATATAGTCCTCATATTTATGAATTTGAGTCGGTCCGAATGCAGAAAAATGGGCATCTAAGGTCTTTTGTTGCAAAAAAGTTAAAATAAGATATATTTCAAATGAACAATAGTGTGAAGAAATTAACAGTATTAATTCCTATGTTGATGTATGCCTCTCAAATACTATGGAGTTTCGGCCAATTTACTGGCAGTTTTCAAGAGGTTGCAAGGAGAAGAACCATGCATGTCAATCTCCAAATTGTGATAATTGAGAAATTAGATAAAACCAAGCACACATGAAAGTCTCATTCTAGCAGGAAATCAATGTTATTTTTACTTCTTCCAATATCAATGGTTCTGAGATTACTTCCCAAAGGTGGAGTATTAGTTAGAGTCTTCCAAATGCTGTCTTAAAGGAACATGTACTGTGAACTTATTATTGCAAGCATTGTCTACATATATGTCAAAAAGAATATTCAAATGGTGTAGACATCACTGCACGCCATTAGTTATATATGGTTTTATTTCCTTTCAATTGGACAACACCAATATCTGTCTTATTAAATGGATTGAGAGATCTCTCAAAGCAAATTGAAGATTTAGAAAAGTGTTGGATATATGACACAAATGAATGTCTTCTATTTCATATAAAGGTCTATGAAAATGCTAGCGTGTGAAGTGTGAACAAGATGTTCAATTGATCAACGCACTTCACAAGAAAGAATGGTAGGTATTGCTCATGATCTTGGCTATAGAGCATGGTATATAGTTTCGTGAAGTAACTGATATTAAATATTAATTAAAAATAGTAATAGAGCTAGTTCTTTTTACTGCATGATTCAAAAAATAAAAGTTATTTTCATGAGGGTAAACATTACATTCTGTTAGAATGATTGGATTTAAACAAAGCATTGGGAAGCATTTTCTAATCTTGTTGGACTACTAATACTAGTTGAACTGTAAGCTTATTATAAAAGAAAGAACAAGAGTTTACAACATTTTCAGTAAGAAACATCATCAAGTTAGTGAGTGGCTTTGTTTTCTAATATTGTAAGTTATGTTTCCGTTTCTCTGTGGAAGCCTCCACTGTCACGCCGCCCGAGACCCAAAGTCAAGTCCGAACACATGACAAGCGACCATACAAATCGAGGTTCATTTGTACGAAGTCTAAGATTCACAATTCACAAAATTCAAGATTTAAGGCAACGATGGAATATTAAACAGACGATCAAAGTTCAACTGATATAGAACATTGGACATGAGGTAGAGTCACAAAATCCTCTCAACAATATTATTACATCCGAGAAAATAGTTCCAAATATAAGTTTCCATACGTTATTCCAAATATTAAAATAAACATAATGTTAACGTCGGGACACAATTTTTTCGATGGAAAACTGAAAAGATGAAACAATTGTAATTAGAACAATGTTCCAACTCAACACTTCTAGAAAGGTTGTGCAAGTTTAACGAAGATCTAAGAAGATCTCGTTACAGCAGCATATGATATACGAGAATCTAAGAAGATTTCGAAATCCACAGCAGCAAAGAAGATGACAGGAGAAAGATGGAAGATGACCTGCTGGGGTGAATGATCACCGTTGCTCAAAGCTATATTCGCCCCACACGAATAGCTTCCAGGAACCAGCAAGTTCGTCGGAGAACTTTGGAACACTTCTGCTCTTCTGACTCCTTGGATCGTACACGGACTCCCGTGCAAAAGCAACGCTGGTGCAAAGCTTCTCTTCTCTCCACAGTCTCTGTTTACTTGTGTTAAGAAACACTTATAAACTTTCGTAACTCTCTGTATATTTTCTGTGTGTGTCCTACCTGTGAGGGAGAAGAGACCTTTTATAGGTCCGAGTAGCAACTGTCCGGTTAGCACAACATTCGGGACGTGGTAATAACCACTCTGAACGTGCAGTAACCGCTCAGATCATGCTCAGGCACGATCTGAAGCAAGTTGCGCCACTCGCGCACCCCGCGCAACTTAAGTGCACTATGCGGCTAGCGACGATGCTGATATGCTAAGTGCCAACAAAATGGCACATTACGCCTCATGAGCTCATGAGCCCGAGCCCGAACCCGAGTCCGAGTCCGAGTCGGAGCTTAGCTCCCATGGAAATAAATTTTCCAAGAGCAAAAAGCATGAATGCTTTCAATTGTTGATCATTTAGCCTTTTTTCATTAGAAAAATAACCCCACATGGCACACCCATGTGCACCTCCACACCACATGTGCATCTCTAAACTAGCATAGCTAATATATAGAGATACAACTCCTTTGACCTAGCCGATGTGGGACTAAAGTTTCTAAACAAAGGCCAAAACCCCAACACACAACACCTTCAAAGTAAAGGTTCTGGAAACTGGAAATGAAAGTGACCGTCCTGGGTTCTCCAATCACGTTTCCCGCAATTGTAATAGTGGTGGTTCAATATATGGAATGTACTGACAACCAAATTCACCAAAGGCAAACACAGTAATCAAGTGAACATTAATATTTTATTAGGTGATCTTGCTAATCTTTCTATGTTCTTTTTAGGCCGAGTATCACAGTATCTCAAACATAATCCCCTCTTACTAATCCAAAAAGTAACTTGACCCACAAGCAAGTATAAATGCATGTTTTGCCCGTAGATGAAGGACCGTCTTTGCAAAACAATGATTACAACTCATTTATAAGGATCACGCGAAATAGTTTCATTAGAAATGCATCTTATCTCTATATGATAGTCAATGGCTCCACTATATTATGGACATTTTTTCCTAAGTATATGAACGGTAGATGACGCCACTTCCAATGCAGGTAGCTACTCCCATCGAAGGTCCTGAATACCCGTCACTAAGGAATCCACGCAACTGGTCCCCCTAGGTTGCCGCGATTTGGGTGTCTCAAGGAATTTACCTCGTGTCGTGTCCCAATTCTATTGAATCGATAAGTCGTCACGGACATGATTACAAGTCTAAGTTACACTTATACAAGACGTGCTTGTATATATTTATTAAATAATTATTTTGAAGTTTGCAGCGGATAAAAAAATTGAATAACAACAACATAGAAAAAAAAAACTCTTTATTGATGATTTACAATAGTTAAGTAGGCTCTCAAACAGCCGAGTAAAGGAGTGTCAAACTTGACTTACAACTTGAAACAATAAAATAAAATACGTTTCATACATCATATTCCATTACTACATATAAAGTACAAACACCTTAAGCGGAGGTCTTTAAAATGAGATTTGAAAAGTTCAAATATAAACCAGGCTTCGGGGTAGTTGGATGATATTTCAGTGTCTGCGCACGTCTCATTGATTCTCAGTACATTTGAAATGCACTGGTGGGCGACGAATTAACCCAACTCGCCAAACACTACTAAAATATGCTATATTAGCGACGTTGTTTAGCGACGGAATAAAATACCGTCGCTAAATATGTAATATAGCGACTCCCTTCTATTGACATCGCAAAACGTCGCTGAATAGCGACGTTCAGCGACAATAGATAAATTATACCGCGGAATAGCGACGTTCAGCGACATATTATATTAATATGTCACCATATATTAAATGGTTGCGACGTTTAGCGACGTCGACTGTTGACGTCGCTAACTTTTTTACTTATGGCACAGTCTGTTTCCATTTTTTCCCTCACTCAAAAATTTCATAATTTTCCCTCGATCAGCTCTCGGCGACTTCCTCCCCCCCACCCCCACCCCGGCGACTCCTTCCCCCCCCCCCCCGGCGACTCCCTCCCCCCCCTCCCCCGGCGACCCCTACCCCCCCCCCTCCGGCGAGCTCCTTCTCCTCAAGCTCCTCCTTCCCCAATCCGAGCTACTCCTCCTCCTCTTTCTCCCATACACACACACACACACACGGACACACACCCACACACACACAGACACACACGGACGCACACACAGCTATTGTGTGTATTTGAGTAGGGATGGCAACTTCCTCCGAACCCGATGGGGATCCAAATTTTTTTCCCCGATGGGGACGGGTTTGGGGATATAGAAACGGGGATGGGGACGGGAATGGAGATTAAACAAAGTCCCTGATAACAGTAACAACAAGGCTCATGTATCCGAGCATGTACCTACCCTGCATATAGGAAGGCCACAGACTAGCACAAACTAGGTGGGGATTTCGAAGGCATGTTAGGCATGAACTCCTCTTTGATACCCATTAGACAATAATAGGTGAACTTTCCTTTATATTCAAACTGATACCAAGTCAATGCAAGAGTGTCCATGTTATGTTATAAGGTTTTCACCTAGATATCAGATTTGACTAGCATATCTAGGTAGCAATTGGTACCAGAGAGTGCTGATACCAAGTCACTGCAAGAGTGCACATGACTTGGGGCTATGTACTAGCAGACCTGTAAATAGGTGCCTGTGTGAGTAGAAGGGTCTGTAGCAATTTGAGGGATAAGTAGGATTTAATTCATTCCTTTGTATAAGTGTTCACTTATAGAAAAGTTGGCCATGGTGATGTTCCCAGTTCTAGTTAGGAACCTCATATGGGGCTCTGATACCTGGTAATGCTTAGGGACATGTTAAGCCTCAGGATATTAGGCACTGGAGTAGGCTTATGCATAATATTTTAAAGTACATGATAGTATTTGATTTGAGATACTTGCAGCAGATAGTTAGTAAGGAGTGGTTTACAGTCATAGAGTAGATGGGTGTTTAGGTATGGGCTCGAACCAGAGTGGGTAAGTTGGTATCAGGACATCAAAGGCTTGTGTACTAACAAATAGGCTTAGAGGGTACGTACTTGTACCCACTATTATGCTCGGATACATGAGTACATTGTTAAACGGGGACGGAGATAGGGATAAAAATTTAAACCCGATCGGGGATGGAGTACATTGTTAGATCATTAGCTAGTATTAGAGAGAGAATTATTGTAATTGCCAAGTGTATGTAAGGATTGGGTATCTCAAGATACTAAGTTATAAGGTAAATATAGATACACATGTGTGTGTGTGTGTGTGTGTGTGTGTGTGTGTGTGTGTGTGTGTGTGTGTGTGTAGAGTTGAGAGTAATTGATTAGTGTGTGATACTAAATGTATATGGGGATATAGATATTAGTGTGTGTATGCATTAGCTATAGGTTTGTGTAGTGTTTGAGAGTGTGTAAATGTGTGTAATATTAAGGTATATATATTTAATAAGGTAACAATTATGTTTGTCTATGTGAGTATAGTAGAGTGGTGTGTGAGTGTGTAGTATAGGCTTGAGTATGTGTCCAGAGGGTGTTCAGTCGAGTGTCAGTCAATCTAGTATACTATTTATTTACCTCTATATCATACTAGGAGACTTATTTAGTACTAGTTGTGGTTGTAATTAGTTGATATTATATTCAAGTCTTGTCAATAATGTCTTTGACTTTGTCATGGGGTCTTAGATATCGGTTGTAGGTAACATTATATATATATGGTCTGGCGATATCGAAACGAATCTAGTGTGTCTGAATGAGATATCGGTTGTAGGTGACATTATATTCATGGGGTCTTTGACTTTGTCATGGGGTCTTAGATATCGGTTGTAGGTGACATTATATTCAAGTCTTGAAAATTGATGTTAAGACAATTTTTAACTTGACCCTGGCGATATCGAAACGAATCTAGCGTGTCTGAATCTGATTGGCATCAGTACGAATCGATAGCGTATGTGTACACGTTGGATGCACAAGAACTTATGTGCTATATAGCATGGTTATTAGCAACTGTTCGGTACTAATGTGTGTCCCATAATGAGACATAATATACGAATTTGTGCCTCTTGGATAATGTGTGTCCATCTTTGCAGAATTATTTACAAATGGATATGAATTACTACTAGCAGAATCGTTCATGGATGTACAATCGTCGTCCTAATGATATGTGTGGTGTGCATGATGAATACATAGCGGGAGTAGAGCAGTTCCTGCAGTTTGCTAAGGCGTTCTCTCAGTACATGGATGGTACCAAAATTAAGTGTCCGTGTGTAAAATGTCATAACGTGAAATATTATCCAGAAGTGGAAGTGACATATCATTTGTACTCGAAGGGTTTCATGCCTAATTACTATCAGTAGACCGCACACAGAGAACTTGTATCTTTAGAATCAGAGCCGGAGCCTTATGTTGAGTCGTATATGCATGAGGGACCTAATTTTGTTTCAGATAATCATACATACGACGACGGGTGCATGAACATAGTTTTCGACGCTGTGGGGCCTAGTTTCGTTCATGATGCAGCTAAGGAGGCACCGAATATCGATGCTGCAAAGTTCATGTAGTTGCTGGAGAATGCAAGGACTCCATTGTATCCTGGTTGTGAGGATCATTCACCGTTGGAGGTACTGGTTACAAGACTGTTGAGCATTAAGTCAGATTTTAACATGTCGCAAGAATGCTATAACCGAGTGTTGGAGTTGATTATAGAGATCTTGTCGGTGGGTGCTAAGTTACCTAAAGACTTCTATCGGTCTAAGAGGATGGTGAGATCGCTCTGGATGGGATACGAGAAAATCGATTCTTGTCGCAATGGGTGCATGCGGTACTACAAAGACGACAAGGACGCAGATGTGTGCAGATTTTATGGTGCTGATCGCTATAAGATAACTAGTACAGGAAGGTCTACCGGTGCAAGAAGACCGACCGATTCAATGTACTACTTGCCTTTAACGCCGCGGTTGCAAAGATTATTTATGGTGAAAGAGACGGCCGAAAATATGAGTTGGCACATGCGAGAACAGATTGAAGGAGTGTTGGATCACCCATCCGATGGAGAAGCGTGGAAGCACTTTGATCGAGTGTATCCTGATTTTGTTTTAGATCCGCGTAATGTCAGGTTGGGGCTATCTTCTGACGGTTTTACTCCTTTTGGTCTTTCGGGATCCCAGTATTCGTGCTAGCCTGTGATTGTCACTCGGTATAACCTACCGCCTTGGATGTTCATGAAGACTCAGTACATGTTTCTAACCATTATAATTCCTGGTCCGAACAATCCCAAGAGGAACATTGATGTGTACTTACAGCCTTTGATAGATGAGTTGAATCAGTTATAGGAAGTAGGCGCTAACACGTACGATGTTTCCAGGAAGCAGAATTTTCAGATGAAGACAACCCTTATGTGGACCATCAACGACTTTTTGGCCTATGGAATGTTATCTGGATGGAGCACTCATGGCCATCTCTCATGTCCGTATTGCATGGACCGTACTAAGGCTTTTCGCTTGAAATACGAAGAAAAATCGTGCTTCTTTGATTGTCATCGGCAATTTCTGCCAAAAGATCATCCGTTCAGAAGGAACAGAAATGCATTCTGTGCCGGCGTTGTAGATAAGGGTGATCCACCACCAAGATGGTGCGGAGCCACGATATGGGAGAAGGTTAGAGATTTTCCAAGTGTTATCGAAGATCCTACAACTGGGTACAAGTGCGATGGATTTGGTAGAGATCATAACTGGACAAAGAGGAGCATATTCTGAGATATGCCATATTGGAGTACCAATCTGATCAGACATAATCTTGATGTCATGCATATTGAGAAGAATGTGTTTGATAACATAATTAATGCTGTGATGGACGTAAAGGGAAAAACGAAAGACAATCCCAAGGCCAGGTTGGACTTAGAAGAAATATGCAAACGCCCTGCATTGTATTTGATAGAGGAGAATGGAAAACAGTTCATGCCGAAGTCAATTTTCTCAATGGACAAGGAGGATAAAGTGAGACTTTATCGGTGGATCCAGGGCCTAAAATTTCTAGACGGATATGTGTCAAATCTGACAAGATGTGTCGATCCGAAGGAAAACAAATTGACGGGTATGAAGAGCCACGATTGTCACGTATTCATGGAGAGGTTAATTCCAATTGCATTTTGGGAATTCTTACCGCAGGCAGTTTGGGATCCATTGACGAAGCTTAGCATATTCTTCAGGGATTTTTGTTCTAAGAAATTGTTCGTTGATCGTCTAGAAAAGCAAGAGAAGGACATTGCGGTAACACTGTGCAAGCTAGAGAGGGTGTTTCCTCCTGGATTCTTTGACTCTATGGAGCATTTGCTGATTCATCTATCCTATGAGGTACGTGTTGGTGGACCCGTCGAATATCGATGGATGTACCCATTTGAGCGATATTTTAATCACCTAAAAATATAGGTAAAAAATAAGGCACGGGTCGAGGGTTCTATTTGTGAAGCCTATGTTCTCGAGGAGATCACAAACTTTTGTTCGATGTATTTCAAGCCTCATGTTGTAACTAATAAAACGAGAGCTTCCAGAAACGACGACGGAGATCATGAATGTAATGATACAATACTGAAGGTATTCAATGCCCCAGGAAAGCCATCTGTGATGTCTATCATATAAATATGTATATTTGTTTTATTGTCATATGTTATTATCAGGTATGACTAGACCCGGACGACGCGGAGGATATTGTGTTAGGCTGTCCCGTCTGCCTCGGGCTGGGAATGCAGATTCTGTACCCTCATCCTCATCTCCGAGTACGCCAGTGTACTATTTTGTTCCCGGTCCATTACCGGGATAGGGCAGTTCCAGCAGGTTGGCGACTCCTCCCTCGTCGTCCAGCATTCCTGATCCCGCGTCCAGCATTCCTTCTGCGTCCAGCATTTCTCTTGCCGACGGCTCCATGGAAAGAGCCGACGCCGAGCATATGGAGGACGGCAATCAGACTGATTCTGCCCAGCCAGGAGGTGATAGCGACCCTCCATGCGCTCCCCCGGACGAGACGCGTATGGAGATTTGGACGGACGGGCCTACGAAGTAAGTTAATTAGTTAATATGTATTTCTTAAATGATTATATGTACATATATATTCATAAAATTTATTATTGTATAGATATCGGCCTCCTACAGTATAGAGACAGCTGGGGTTATTTCTGAGGCAGAACTATGGTGGGCCTTGGATTAACTACTCAGATGCTCCCGCAGATAGGAAGGCCTTTTGGTTGGCCCACTTCAAGGTAAAAAATTTGTTTATTTTTAAATTTTAATAATCATTTGTATATATTATATAACTTTTTTATTTTACTTCTTGTAGAGGACCTATTTCTATCCACCACACCGGACGGCGAAGATCGAGGCCTAATTTTCTGCCGTCGTAAACAAGCTCATCCGTGATGCGATCCACGACCAGAAGTCTCGTGATCGCTTTGGAAAGCCGATCCATGGTTGGATCACGCCAGAGCAGTGGACTGCGATGAAGGCTAGATTCACCGAGGCCAGGTACCAGGAGCGGTCTGACAAGACCAAGGTAGCACGGTCGAGCGCCAGTAAGTTGTGTGGTGGCTCCATTTCGATGACGGAGCATTTTCGTCATTTGGTATATTTCCTATGACGGACATCATTTTATATATAGTTGGATAGAATGTTTAATACTAATAATAGATAATATATTTTAACAGGTAAAAAAGGGTGAGGATCCGAACATGGTGAGCGTCTTCCTTGTCACCCATCGGAGGACTGGGGAGTTCATTGACGAGAGGACGACGCAGGCATATGTATGTTATATTCTTTATATTAATTTACTATAATTTAGAAAACAGGAAAATAGATATCAATATAGACTTTAGCAAACACTTACACGTTAGCAAACATTGTTCTAGGCCGAGTTTCGTTGGCTACAAGAGGAGGCGGCTGCTGCTGCTAGTGCGTCAGCAGAGGGAGGGGCTGGTACTTCCTCCCAGCCGCCTACAGCTCCATCGTCGGACGACCTCTGGATGAGCGCCGTTGGTGGTCTTCAGAAGGGTACGTACTACGGTACGGGATCCTACGGCACCTATTTGGCTTCAGAGTCATCCCGGGCCCCCTTTGTCAGTACGAAGTCTCCAGCTTCACAAGCATCATCACGAGCTCAGGATATTCGTCGTCAGATCGACGAGCTGCGTCGCAAGTTGCAGTAGGAGATTTCTGATCACCTTACCGTAGAGCAACGATCCGACCCTCCGATGATCACCGGACGATTTGATGTAGTGGAGCATAGTATACAGGAGCTGATGAGTCTGCAGCAGGCTACAGCTGCCAGCTTGCACACGCTCACCGAGTCTACGCAGCGCACAGAGCGTAGACAGCTCGAGCTGGAGGGATCGCAGAGGACCATGTCTGCCTCACTCACTCATGTACAAACTTCGATTGAGGAGAGTACTCAGAGGATGGTGAGTACCCTTGCTGCGCATGATGAGCGACTGCGAGAACTGGAGCAGATACGTCCTCCCGGTCCATCGACGGTGCCGACTCCAGACATTGTACTGCCTCCTACTGCCCCTACACGGTACAGCTCACACGGGAGCAGTATGAGTACATGCTATCCCAGATGCGCGGCAGGGGTCCTCAGTGATCCAGTAGATTTTTTTTATCATCTTTGTATGTATTGGCCCTATGGGCCCATTGACCGTTCTGTACACTGATTTTCATTATTATTTGACTGTGTTGGACATGTATGTTTGTTGGACATGTATGTTTGTGATATTTAATTTGTTGGTATTTTTATTGAGTACATGTATGATATTTTGTTATAGACTGTTATGATGGAAGACTGTTATTCATCTATTAGTTGTAGACTGTTATGATGGGAGACTGTTAATTATATGATGATATCTGCGACGGGGATGACAAATATACCTACGCTGGGTTATAAGCGATGATCTGATATACAAAGGAGGTGTTGCCCAATTTTTAAAAAATATAATGTGTATTTTTGTGATGATGTATGTCTGTTTTTACAGTATATGTGAAATGCAGTGTTCGGAACCATCGATAATTTCGATTACTGTTTTATGTTTTATTTTGGACAGAAAGAGCAACTGTTCAGGGTGTACTTCTGAGAGCTTCATTTTCACATCCTTCACTCTCTCGGGACGTCGTACAGGATCCCGAGAAGGTGAAGGACGTGAAGAGGAAGCTCTGAGAAGTGTACCCTGAACTGTTGCTCTTTCTATCCAAGATAAAATATAGAACAGTAAGCAAAACTGTCGATGGTTCGAATACTGCACTTCACACACACTGTAAACACAGACACACAGCATAACAAAAATACACATCATATTTTTTTTAAATTTTTTTCAGTATTCTGCGACGGATCTGCGATGTATAGTGATGTACGGGGACGTTGCTAATATGTCGCTAATTAGCGGCATTACATCGCTGTACGTCGCTACTTTGCTGACGTGGCAGGCATGCCATGTCATCACATGGCATGCAATGAACGTCGCTAAGTAGTCGCACTACGTTGCTAATTTGGCGACGTAATGTTTTAGTCGCTTTCCGTCGTTAACTTTGCGATGACCCAGTGACACGGAAGTGACGTCGCAAACAGCGACGTAGGACGACGAATTTGTCATCTGCGACTAGCTTTTTTGCGACCTTCATTTTTCGTCGGTAAAGTCGTCGCTAGTTAACTTTAGCGACGTATTTTCTTTATTTAGCGACGTATCTGGACGTCGCTAATCTGCCTTATTTTAGTAGTAAAAATCAACACGGTAATATTGTGAAGCATGCAATATTATTAGTTATGTTTCTATCTTTCTTATGTAAATTAACAATTCATAAGACAAGAATATAAAACGTGACATATATCACCAAATGGTGATTGTTACCGACAGTCGAATAGCCTTTCTTGTAAACAATACTTACCATATTCTTCCCTATAAAAGACAGCATTAACTATACAACTTGATATATATGAAGGTCACTAGTGAACATACACCATCTTGGATATTCATGGTAATGCGATGATCCTTCCAGTGTAGGTTGCGATCCACACTGAAGATCCTTAATTATATGTGCATGTATGTCAGCACTTATTACCCTTGTTCTTCTAGGTCGAATCAGTCTCAGTTCTCCAACAACCATTCGAGGAATCAAACATTGTGCACAGGTTGTCCATGACCATGCGTGCATATAAAGCTTAGCCATCAAAATATAACATGCAAGATAACATAAACTTGAACATATCTATGCAACATGTTAGTGTGTATACTACTTTCATGAGACCTCGCTCGAAATCCATACTATTGACTACAAGCATTCTGCATGATTCCATTTCTATTAACAATAGAACCACATTTCATATTTCTACATGACAAGCAAACAACATAATAATAAACCACATTTCTTTATTACAAGCAAACAATAATAAGGTTACTCATTTTATATTGATTAATTCTATTAAGGTAACAATGATGGAATGACACAACAAATAATATAGAGAAATTCTTTTTGTTATAGTATGGAAATAAAGGAAAGAATGACCAAAGTCACTTTCTTGTCAGAGCGAATCACTTCCTCGACAGAGCGAATCGCTTTCTCGTCTCAGCACAGGCGCATCACGAGCCGTTTTATGGATCTTCCAGAATAATGATGGTTGGGCACATTAACTCCAAATCCAGTATTCGTAACTTTGGCATTCGGTGTTGTCTCGGACCAGAGCATAGCTAGAACGCTCCACGCACAGGGACAACTACTCCCGTAGTCAGCAAAGTTCTTCTCAAAAGCTCATCCATCAAGCTTGCTACTTCTGTGAACAAAGAGTTCTACAATCCTAGCCCCCGACTGGCATAAGTTTTGCCAAGCTCGCCGAGGAGAAGACTCATCAGGATACAACATGGTCTATGACAGAAAGTGAGAGTTGTGCCCTAAAAGATGCCCCAATTTATAGGCTGTGTGTGGTCAAACCCACACACCATGTGTCAGTCAGTAAAAGGCTCCGAGTTAATTAGATGAACCTAGTATTCATCACAATGAATCTCATTTATGAAATTTTTTGACTAAGTCTTTAGTCATCAGCTCTTGAGCGCCACAAAAGTTGGCAGCAATTAAGGAGGCATTGACTCAAACGCCTCAAAAGCGTAGTGCTTCAGACCGCCACAAAGCGCAGTGCTTCAGGCCGCCACAAAGCGTAGTGCTTTAGAGCCCCACATACACAGAGCTACAGAGTCCAGCGCCTTGGAGGACCCAAAAGCGCAGCGCTCAAAACACAATACATACTTCTGAGCTATCATTTCAGCATTAATGGCACACAGACAGCTATTGATTGACAGTTATCAAATTGTCAGCTGCCAAAAGCACCATATATCAGGAAGCAGATGTCAGATGTCAGTCAAAAGTATGGCCTCCAATACAAATCCAAAAGCTTGGCCACTTTGATGCTCCATCTGAAAGTGCAGCCTCGATAGAAGTACAGCCTTTAAGACATCTTAGAAGTGCAGCCTCTATGACGCACAGCTCTCTCACAGCATGGCACTTTTTGAAAGATGCCACGTGGCCAGTAAGGCAATCGTATCTCTTCAGATACAATCAAATCTATTATATTCAAACAGAATGAAATCTTTGAGCAGTGTGCACACAACATATGTCATTGACTCAGTCATGTCTATGAACGGGTGCCAACCATCCAAGATCTCAGCAACAAGAGATTTCCAATAACTATCACGTGCCAGCTCATCAGCAGCCCCTACAGTACAATTACAACAGATTCTTCAGAATTCTCGTGCGTGTAGAGCTCCTATACGCCAAACACCCCTGCACATATCGTATGTGTGCCCGCCTATAAATAAAAGAAGTCCTCCTTCATTTAGGATCTTCGGTTGCTTCTTGATTGGCAAATCCAGATCACCCACTCACAGGTATTTAGAGAGTCAGAGAAAGTTCATCTCGTTGTCAGATCGTCAACGGAGTAAAGGAACCACTATCCTC
Source organism: Iris pallida (assembly GCA_029216955.1). Lineage (NCBI taxonomy): Eukaryota > Viridiplantae > Streptophyta > Magnoliopsida > Asparagales > Iridaceae > Iris > Iris pallida. Next base: position 35,552,291 of record JANAVB010004800.1, on the reverse strand, counting down.
CATCATCACACTTTTCTAGAATCAATTATACTTAGATTTTCTGTTTAGGATATCTAATTTTGTACTTCTTTGTTTGTAATACAAAAAGTTCGTATAACTTTTGTTCATGGCAAACAGGCACCTCTAGAGGGGAGTGAATAGAGTGTAGCGGAAGTAATATTCCCAATTAAAAATAATACAGGTAAAGGTAGATGATTAATACAATAATATAAAAGCAGTAATTGAGTAGTAAGATAGAAGGAATACGCAAACATAGATATTTTATTCTGGTTTTCCTCTGAGGGGACTAGTCCAAGCTCGAGTACTCTTGATCGATGTTAAATCTACTATTTGAAATAGCAGTTATACCACGTGCTTTACTCCGAAGGGCACGTCGACTTCTTACAACGTCGTGTTTTTATCCGAAGTCCACGAACAAACTTTAACACTAACTGAATAGCTTTTATACGCCAACCTTGTACAACTCAAACACTTATAATCGGAACACACCGGCACTTAGAAGAATGGGAGTTGTCTTGGAAATGTGAAGATTGAAAGCTCTTTGGTGAATAGAAGGCTTAGAATGGATAGATAAGATAAAGAATGAGTTGAGTTTGTAAAATGAAAATCTCTTCTCTATTTATAGGTATTTTTGAACTAGAGTTCGGGCAGAACTCGGTTAGGGTAACGTTCAAATTTTTGAACGTTTCGGATCTAAAAGAATAGGTATTCATTCTGACTAGAAGAAAATTTAGGGGGACCGAGTTCGGGGCGAACTCGCACCGAGTTCAGTTTCTAGGTTTTCAGAAAGTTCTTGGTTTTCAGAATGTCTTTGTCTTTTGGGTATGAGTATGGTTGGGTATGAGTAGGTTTTGTTTGAGTGGGGATGTTCAACTAAATGCCAGTGACATCCGACTTACAAAAATCTAGACTCAAGAAACAAAAAAAACATAATAAGTTGACAAAAATCTTGTCGACGAGAATAGCTGCGGTCGTCTGTAGTCTTTGTACTTTACGTATCAGATTCAAATTTTTAAGTCAATTATCGAAATCATGTTGATCACGACCATATGGGCCAACAAATATTACTTTCGAAATTAGTACCTATACTTGTATATCAAAGAAAAAGCATTTCTATAATAATAAAAATAAGTTTGCAAATTTGGGACGACATATTTATACTCGAAGGCCTGAACCAATTCTAATTATCTATACCACATGATCATGATCCCACCTCCTATCTGATTTATGACTAAATTACCAACTCCATTGTTACTCCCCTTTTTTAGCGCTCAACCAGAAACGAGATACAATCCAACGATATCAACCTTAGCCCGTTTCTGCTAGCCGAATAACACCTTAGCATACATGTTATATTTGTCCACTCCCGCTAGCCGAACAACCTAAGCACCCATGCTACCTTTTTGTTCGTTTCCGCCAACCGAACAACCTTAATACTCTAGCTACCTTTTATTCGTTCATGCCAGCCGAGCACCCGAAAATCTAACATATTGTCATCTCGATTCCTTCGACCACAAACCAAACCGGCACGTTCATCCACACTACTATTTTGTGCCAACCACAATGTCTTGCTCCACCTTAGACGTGTCAAATCCATCTTTGAAGCCAATCTGTGTAGTTGTATATGCTCATAACTCCACCTTGAGAAGAGAGCATGTATATCCGTGTATACTCATGAACGTTCAGCACCATTTGTCTCGAACCAATTAGAGTTGTCCAAACTTGTCCCGTAACCATGGCTCTGATACCACTTGTTGGAAATGCGGTGTGATCCGAACCATAGTTGGCCCATGAGGTGCGATATTGAATTTGGCCCATGTGCCATAAAAGAGAATTCTCATGTAAGACTTGAACCAATTCCAATTATGTACACCTCATGATCCCACCTCCTACCCGATGTGGGACTAATTATCAACTCCATTGTCAACCCCCCCTTTTTGAGCGCTCAATCGAATACGAGATACAATCCAACAATATATTTGGGGCATGGCAATCAAACGTGGGAGCGAAGCATGATGAACGTGACAATGCATACAAGCTACTGAAGGATGGGGAGAGTACATACTTATGCCTTTGCATAGAAGTACCTGAACCAAAACTTTACATGATGATGGGAAGGCTTTCTATCAGTGGCAGTCTCCATGAAGGAAGCAGACATCAAGAAGGCACATGAGATGCATGATTTGGTAGCGAAGGGAAGCGTAGAGGTCGAAGAGTCGACAGAGAATGAGGGAGATCAACATAGGTACGATCCACAGTAAACAAGTTTTGCGACATTCTCCAAAGAAGTTTCATGGACGATTACCAACCATGTGTAATATCCAGCACAATCTCGTTTTAGTTTTCAGGGCGATCATTTATAAAGGTTTCACAATACCACATTAGGCCATGGAGAACTTGAAGTATTATAAGGACTTACGACTGTGTATCGGTCCTTACGGAAAGTTTCGACCAAAAAAATGGGGACGGTTCAAAGTGCGGAGGAAAGAAAGTACAGTTAGGGAGAGGAGGATTTGACGAGCTTTTAGGTCACGGACAACGATGCACTTTATCCATACGATGACATAAAACACTTGAGCCGAATTCTCTACAAGAAAAAGGGTCTGACGTGGATGCAAACTATTCAAAAGCGAACATGGGTCTATTTTTCTGTGAATTTTAAATATTTGACCGGATATTTTATATTTGTTTCATAATTATCTTTTGATTGCTTTTCTAGTCTGATTATGATTTAATTCTTAGGGGTTAAGTTAGGTTTCTTTCTTATAAATAGGACTTTGTTAACGAAGATAAACAAGTTTTAATTAATGAAATACATTTGAGAATCGAGGTCCCAATCATCGTTAGTGTCTTGAATATTTTTCGCAGTACTGGAGTAGTCTTGTGTTGGCCTTTTGAATTGGCTTGATCCCTAGGAGTGGGCGATTCCTTTTCCTCGTAGCTCCACGAGTCATTTCCAACTTGGGAGTGATAATATTGTTTTCCTTCTTCTACGGCATGCCACAATCCGTAGTTAGTTTGCTAGATTCTTCGTACCTGTCAAATATTGTACAGTCAAAGGGGTCCGATATGGTTTCACCACTAATACTAGAGATTCTTTGATCTAGTCGAGTTGCCTAACACCAATAGACGAGCATGTTCGACTAGTATATATTTATGCTCTTCTAGTCGAGTTGCCTCCATTACAATATTGCCATAAACCCTACTTGTTCTCGTGTTAGGAGAGAATAATAGTTCATATTTATGATGCTAATCTTTTGTGTGTGTGCTTATCCTCCAGGCCTGAAAGGATTCCTGGGCATATATATAAAGAAAACAATTTTTTGCACACGGTATCTGCCTGCTGGACGTGAACGTGTCAAAAATCCATTCTCCCCCACCCATGGGCGGAGTCAGCATAGGCCCAGTAGGGTCATGTGACCCCACTCAATTTTTTTTATAATTTATATATATATATATACATATATATATATATATATATATATATATATTAGTGGTTGGAAATAAAATAAAAATTAATCTTGTTTTTCTTTGAGAGAGAAAATAATATTTATTTTTTTATAAGACCTAGGATGACAAGGTTCATGACTAAAATGGTAGGATCCAAGTATGAATTTTAAGATACATCAAATCTCCTCGATCAAATGGTCAAAATTGATCATAAATGTTTGTATAACCTGACTGGAATGACACAGAAATTTAAGGTTCTGATTGTATTAGGTTATAATTAATGTACACTTTAATACCAATCGTATTTTAAAAATGAATAGAAAATAAATGAGCAGCTACAATAGAAAAATTATAATAGACGACCATTGTTAGGTATAAAAAAATTAGATTTGTGACTAATTTATGCAAAAAAAATTCTCTAAATTTTTATTATTTTATGAATTAAAAAAAAATTTAGTCGATTTTGATCCCGTTGTATCCAAATCCTGGCTACGCCACCCCTACCCCCCCCCCCACCCCCCCCCCCCCCCCCCCCCCCCCCCCCCCCCCCCCCCCCGCCAAACAAACTCCAACCCCACCCCCATATTCTTGGGACCCGCCGCCGATGACCTGCCAATGAAAAACTGTCACATGAACCGCGGGCCAAAAATGCGGTCCACGTATAGCATTTCCTGTATATAATTAGGAAAACACTCTTTAACCAAAAAGTATTTGTGGGCACAGTTAGGAGAACACTTTCTTTTGTCACTCGTAATCTCTGCAGAATCTTGAGGTGGCTCGCACCAAGCAAAAAGCTTAACCAATCGATCGAAGCATACAATTTGTGGTCCATGCAATTGCTATGGAAGCTAGCCAACGTTGTGGTCTAATTTGAACAAATCAAAGGGGTCAAATATATGAATCGAAAGAAGTGGAAGATTATAAAACAAGAGAGAAAGACCGCGCGCATGCATGGACCTATGGTCTTTAATCTTGCTTTAGTAAGCTCTTAGTTTATGGTTTGAGATTCTCATATGATATATGCTTCCACCTTTATTAGATATTACAATATGCATTCATGCATGGAAGCCTAACCTTTGACCAAAAACTTGATCCCTTTGGACTCTTGATGGATCTCATTGCACTATTGAGCTTAAATATATAAGTGCGACAATTAAGTGGCATGAGCACTATATGGAAGGGACTAGAAAATCAAGGGGTTGGGGTTGCGGTTAGGATTAGGGTTGGGGCTGCTAGATGTTGGAGTCGGAAGCCTTTTGCGGTTTCCAGGACTTTTTAGAGGGTAAATTACCAAATAAACATTCAATATTTTTTCCTAATATTATTGGACATGGATCATGAGTGATAATATGCCCTAAGATGCATAAAGAGCGAGTGTATATTTGGGAAAAAAAACAATGTCTGAGATGATTTATAATATGCTGAAAGAAGAGAATAATAGAATAATCAGCAGTTAAGAAGAGTGTTAGGATCTTAGTTAAAGAAACTGCAAGAAATAGACCCACTACTGAATGGTTGTAAAATAGGATTTACATAATTTTATGTATCCGACCCCGAAATTTTTAGTTAAATTTTGTTGCGGTTGTTTGTTGTTGTTGTCGTCATCGTCGTCACGGTGTATCACATTCAGAGGTCAAGAATAGATTCTTGTAGTGACCAAATCCCATTGGCCCTTCCTATTTGGTTGGGCCCACCACAGGATATCCTGCCAAAGGGATTCGGCAACATATATAGCAGGTCCCTTGAATATATAGTACTGTTCTCTTTGTTTAGGTTTTGAGGAGAATCCCCACAATTAACTAACATTCAAGTAAAGTCCTGTTTGGTCTATGGGGCTCCAAAGAAGTGGGCTAATTTGGATTCAATCGCCTCATAGATAATTAGGAGATTAGAAGAGGGGCTTTTTTTTGTTTCCTTTCAGACATCACTTTCTTTCATTCTCACAATAATGATGAGTCAATTGGATCTTGACTAATATATATATATATTGTCCACTAATTACAAGTAGCTAGTAGCTGTTAAACGGAACAACACAATGCAATGGACAGTTGCTTCATATTTAGCTACATAGTTAATTCTAATATTGACTAACTGCGACACAATGGAAATAGATTCTATAGTATATTCTTTGTACCCATGAAGTATTAGTACTACTTAAAAGATCAATGCCATCTTCGTGGTCCAAGCCTTATCATCCTATCAGAACGGGATTAGCTTAAAAAAGCTACATGCACAAATACGACCTCCAACATCCTATCATCTTTGTTGGAATTGTCGTGGACCAACTAGTTAGGAGGAGTAAATTTGGAGTGGAAAAAAATTATAGAGAGAAGATTTAGTGGAAGAGAAGAATGAAAGAGAAAAAAATTTATAATAGCACTAAGCTTCTTAATTTTTGTTGTGTACAAAATGAGGGGAGAGCACCCATTTTATAGGACTCTTGGAAGAGTCTACACACTTATTAAATATAGTATAGAATCATTTTTAGACTCTTTTACAATTAATATTAAGATATCTCTAGAACATAGATATTTTTCATGAGCATAGATATTTTTCATGAACTTTCTAGATAAAGAAGTTCCGAACATGGACTAAACTCAAAACTAAAATGGACCTAATGGACAAAGCCCAATGGTAGTGGATTGACAAGATTTGTTGGGCTCAACAAATTAAGTTTATTTTCCAACACTCCCCCTTAAACATGATTTGTAACTCCAAGTAGTCTTCTTAACTTGAAAAATGCATCTTGTTTAAGTGGCTTGGTGAAGATGTCGGCAACTTGGTCTTGAGATTTTACATACTTCATTTGCATTTCTTTTCTTGCAACATATTCTCTTATGTAGTGATCCTTGTGTCGATGTGTTTGCTTCTATCATGGAAGACCGGATTCTTCGCCAAAGCAATACACTACCAAAATACAGCCATTTAGCGACGGACCATTAGCGACGGATAACGTCCGTCGCTAATATCGACGGATAACGTCCGTCACTAACAGCGACGGACTACCGACTAAGTACAGACTGATTGTCGTCGAAAAGCTGACAATTCTTTTTAAGGGCTAGCAAAGGTCGACATTCCGTCGTTAAGTCGTCGGAGATATAGCGACGGATCATGAAGCCGTCACTTAGTTGTCAAAAGTTAGCGAAAAATGTTAAAAAAAATTGGTACAAAATTTATCGACCACATAGCGACGGATATTCCGTCGGCCATCTACGGGGATATAGCGACGGATTAGCATCGGCCGTCTATCCGTCGCTAGTCCGTCGCTATCTGTCCAGCCCTAACTTAAATTTAACCGACGGAAGGAAAGTTTTCATTCTTCCTCCCAAATTTTCTCACGTCTCTCTCTCTCTCTCTCTCTCTCTCTCTCTCTCTCTAGGTAATCCTCTCTCTCTCTCTCTCTCTCGGTGGTCAGGGCGGCGGGGGCCGGTGGTAGTGGGGGTGGGGGTCGACGGTGGTGGGGGTGGGGTCACGGTGGTGGGGGTGGGGGTCGCTGGGGGGGTAGAGAAGCGGAGGGGGTTTCGGGGTGGGGGTGGGGGTCGCGCGGGGGGGGGAGGGCAGCGGGGGGTTGGGCAGCGGAGGGGGATTTTGGGGTGGGGGAGTTAGGGGTCGGCGGCGGGGGGTAGGGCAGCGGAGGGGGGCCGGGGGTTGGGGTGGTGGTGGTTGGCGGTGGTGGGGGTGGGGGTCAGGGGGTATATATAAGGGCAGCGGAGGGGGGCCGGGGGGCGGAGGGGGGCCGGGGGTGGGGTGGGGGGGCGGTGGTGGGGGGATGGCGGTCGGCGGTGGTGCGGGTGGGTTGGGGGCCGGGGGTGGGAGTTGGGGTCGGCGGATGGGTGCCGGGGTGGGAGTTGGGGTCGACGGATGGGGGCCGGAGGTGGGAGTTGGGGTCGGCGGTGGTGGGGGTGGGGATCGGCGGTGGTAGGAGTGGGGAGTTGGGGGTCGGCAGTAGTAACACACACACACACCGAAACAGAATTTTTTTTTAAACCGAACCATATCGAATTGACAAAACTCCCAAAAACAAATTTAACTACAAAGCAGTTACACACACATACACAAATTGATAATATTAGAAAGAAGAAAGTTTATTTTACTGTAAAGCACGTGCATCTACTATTGTTTGTATATGGAGATGAATATGTATAAAGCGTATTGAATTGACAAGAACTCCCAAAAACAAATTTAATTCAAAATAAAATATGTTTTCAAAAACAAGCCGAGCTAACTTTTAATTGTTAATTAGCTTTTTTCACCTGTACAGAGTTCACCAAAGATGAGTCCTAAACATGAAAATGGTGTTCCAATTTTCAAACTCGATGGATTGATTGGATGATACATTCGAAATAGTACGAACGTCTATATTCGTCCAAACTAGACGTAAGGAGAACTAAACATGCACTAACAGTCTACTTGAATTGAGGGTTAAGAGAGTTAAGTAAGAAAAAATTTAATGGGAAAAGTACTTGGAGAATAAGTTTCGCCATCGTCCATAGAGAGCTTCTTAGGTGGGAATGAGTGGTAGTACTGGTAAGTAGCATAGTTAGGAGAGACGTAGTACCAGAACTCAAGCTGAGGCTGAGGAAGGACTGGAGCGCATGCATAGTATATGTTGGTCTGGGCTAGGCTTTGGTTGGCTGAGAGTGATGAACGAGAAGAAGGGAAGTAGGAAGGAGCAGATGGGTCCAAAAAATATTATTGATGTTTACGAGAGTGATTGGCCAGTTACAGGCGATTTAACTGGCCAATCACTCTCGTAAACATCAATATTTAGGAGATTGTTTACTCTTTCGTGACTCTCTTGCAACGGTATTCTACGTTTACGAGAGTGATTGGCCAGTTACGAGAGTGAATGGAAGTAAGTTTGTACGTGATAGGTACAAATTTCGTGTTTATGGTCTAGATTAAGATTCTTTTTGTGTTCCCGAATTTGAACTTTTTCTAAAGTGTGTTTTTATGAATAATTCAATACTCGAGACTGTGCAAAATTAAATCGACAAACGAAACTGAGTTGAATTTTGTATATACGTGCTCTCATTGATATTTAATGGACTTACCAGATGGCACCCAAGACCCGAGGATCTCGCTTGAGAGAGGCACAGATGGTTGCTGAGGAGGTAGTGGTACCTCCTACTGCTGAGAAGATAGTGGGACCTCCTGCTGCTGAGGAGATCAAGGAAGAATTTTCTCCTACTATTAAGGAGGGAGTGATTCCTAAAGTCGAGATAGATGTGAAGGAGGAGGGGGCACCAGAGGGCAGTTGTACCGGGAGTTCCAGTCATCCATCTCCTCTGGATATTGATCTTGCTGGCGTGGATCCTACTTATGCGCAGTGGCTAAGGAGGGAGATCTCTTTGCGCGTAAATAGAGGACAATAGATATTTATATGATTTTACAACTCTGGATTTTACTTGGATGGGTTTACTTGGATGGTTTTACAACTCTTGATATTTTTTATTTTCTAGACATGGTTATTTTATAGACTTGGATGTTTTTGGATGCTATTACCTAGACTTTTATTATATAGAAATTCAACAGAGGGTTACTCTGGGTCTCATTGATGTATGTTGGTTTGTGTGATAGATATTTGTATATTGGTGTATGATGTATATTGGTTTGTTGGTTTGTGTGAGGTGTGATGCATATTGTGATGTTTCGATGTTTCGGATGTTGTACGAATAGGGAATACTGTGTTTTATGTAAAAAAATTAAAAAAATTTCAGTTAGCGACGGACTAGTGACGGCTCGTGACAACCACGCGATGGATTATCCGTCGCTAACCTGAAGAATTTTAATTTAGCGACAGACGGCGACAACCAAGCGACGGATAATCCGTCGATTAGGTTATGGAAATATGAAAGATTTCAAGAGCCTTAGCGAAGGATAAGTCATTGCTAATCTGTTGCTGGTTTACGATTATGCGCGATGAGATAGCGACGGAGGTTGCGTATCAGAAACTCTACGATACGCGTTCACCGACAAGTTGTCGACAGATTACCGACGGATTGATCCCGTCGGTAAGACGATGTATTACTAACTTTCTGATACTTGATTTGACGAAAACCCGTCGGCAAGTCGTCGCTAATTGTACGAATATGGCTGCCGAAAATTCATCGGCCAGTCGTCGCTTGGCGACAACTTGGTGACGGATTATTTTTAGCGACGAGTCATATCCGACGGATGTATTTGACCCAAATCTGTCGGCAAATCGTCGGTAAACTGATTTACCGACAGTTTTGCGACGGATAAGGCCGTCGCTAGAATGTTGAATTTTGGTAGTGATAGCTGAACTATTATCGACATAGATCTCCGTTGGCTCCTCTTGTGGCATGTGAAGCTCCTTCATTATACTTCTAAGCCAAATTGCATGACAAACACACGAAGTAGCGACGACATATTCGGCCTCACATGTTGAGAGTGTCACAATTGATTGCTTCTTTGAACTCCATGTAAAAGCAGTATCTCCCATAAGAAACACGAATCCACTAGTACTCTTTCGATCATCAAAGTCTCCAGCCCAATCACTATCGCTATATCCGACAAGCTTGAAATCGCTGGAAGATGAGTAAAGTAGGACATAGTCAAGTGTACCTTAGATGTAGCGAAGAATCCTCTTGGCGGTCTTCAAATAGATAGTTGTTGGTGATTCCATATAGCGGCTAATGAGTCCAACTCCATATAGGATATCTGGCCTTGTACATGTCAAGTAGTGCAAGCTTCCAACAAGACTTTTGAAAAGTGTAGGATCAACTCTTCCGCCTTCTTCGTGCTTTGACAACTTGATTCCACATTCCACGGGCGTGCTTATGGGCTTGCAATCACTCATGTTGAACTTCTTGAGGACATCTTTTGCATAGCTTCCTTGGGAGATGAAGACACCGTCTTCGCTTTTCTTTACTTCGATACCAAGGTAGAAGAACATAAGGCCGATGTCGGTCATCTCGAACTCCTTTGTCATAGCTCTCTTGAATTCTTCAAATAACTTTGGGCTATTTTCTGTAAATATCAAATCATCCACATACAAGCAAACAAGCAAAATATCTCTATTCTCGTATATTTTAACATAGAGGGCGTGTTCATGTGGACATTTAACAAAGTTATTATCTTGGAAATATTTATCAATTCGACTATACCATGCCCTTGGTGCTTGCTTCAAGCCATACAAGGCCTTTTTAATTTTAAGACTTTATTTTCTTGTCCTTTTACCTTGTAGCCCATGGGTTGCTCCACATAGACTTCTTCTTCAAGAGTGCCATTTAGGAAAGCCATTTTCACGTCCATTTGGTTAAGTTTCCATTTATTTTGAGCCGCTAAAGAAATTATCAACCTTATAGTCTCCAATCGAGCAACGGGAGCAAATACCTCATCATAGTCGATGCCTGCTCTTTGCTTGTAGCCTTTTGCAACTAATCTTGCCTTATACCTCTCAACTTCTCCTTTAGCATTCTTCTTAGCCTTGTATACCCACTTGACTCCAATTGCCTTTTGCCCTTTCGAAAGTGTCGCTAGCTCCCAAGTGTTGTTCTTCAAGATAGCTTTAATTTTTTCGTCCATAGCATTTCTCCATTTCTTGTTTTGTGTAGCTTCTTCGAAACCTATTGGTTCACAATCGAAAAAAAGGCAAAAAAGTGCTAGGTTATTTTAATTTTCAGTTACCTCATATACTTCTTGTAGGCTCCTCATACGTGGGCTCTTCTTTCTTTCGAGGATGATGGTGGAGAGTCTTCTTGAGATGGTGGTGGCGACGCATGTGGGATAGGCTCTTTTCTTCCATGAGAGGAACCAAGGCATAACTTGATTCTTGGATATCCCATTGCCACGAGCTTTCTTCATCAAACTCCACGTCTCTACTAATAACAATCTTCTTGTTGTTTGGATTGTGAGCTTGTAACCTTTGGAACTTGAGTCATAGCCGATGAAGACAAACTTCTCACTCTTGTCATCAAGCTTGGATCTTCTTTCATCCGGTACATGTGCATATGCAATGTTTCCAAACACCTTGAGATGAGAGACGCCGGGCTTTCTTTCACTCCATGCTTCTTGTGGTGTCTTTCCCCCATACGCTTCTTGTAGGAGAGCGGTTGGATAAGTAGACGGCACAATCGATGGCTTTCACCCAGAATTTTTTGGGCATTTTCTTGCTTTTTAACATGCTCTGAGCCATGTCAAGAATAGTTCTATTCTTCTTTCAGCCACTCCATTTTGTTGGGGGATCTCGAAACCATTAGAGTACGACGAATTCTATTTTATTCACAATATTTATTAAATTCATGAGATGTAAATTTGCCTCCTCTATCAGACCTCAAAGCCTTAATTTTATGGCTACTTTCTTTTTCAACAAGTGCTTTGAACTTTTTAAATGCACTAAGTGCCTCCGATTTTTGTTTTAAGAAATACACTCAAGTCTTTCTAGAGTAATCATCAACAAGGAGAATAAAATATCTATTCTTGCCATATGAGCAAGGTTTGATTGGACCACACATATCAGTATGCACAAGTTACAAGAGCTCATTGGCTCTTGTTGTAGCCCCCTTGAAAAAGCTTTTTCTAAATTGCTTCCCAAGCAAGCATCCTTCATATAATTGATCCGGATGTTTGATGGAAGGCAAACCTCTCACCATTGATTTTGTAGACAATAATTTTTGTCCCCCAAAATTCAAATATCCAAATCTTAAGTGCCAAAGCCAAGAAGTATCTCCATAACATGCCTTTAAGCACATTGCAACATCATTTTGAATATTTAGCAAGAACATTCTAGTTCTTGTCATTGGCACTTTGGCAATCAAATTATTTCTTTGATCTCTTATTGAAAGGCTATAATCTCTCAAGTGGATATCATATGTTACGACCTGCACCCAGTATTTTGGCATGAGACGTGGGTACGTCTAGCCTACGCCGCAGAGTCGGCGGTAGTACGTTGTCTAGTCATCTCCATATTTATAAATACAACCACGCAGTTTATATTCATTTGCACAATGTAAACCACATCAATAGATAAGATCAAGACAAGATAAATTTTATATAATAACCACAGTTTGGAGAGAAGAATAATAATGATCTGACAAAACTCCAAGATAGATCAAAAATATACTAAAGTGATATAGTCTCCAAAGAAAATGAAATGTGCTAAGAGAACATCCACAAATCAACTCATGAACCTCAAAATAGAAATAATATCTAAAAGTCTCAAACTGAACAAATCTGTGAGAATACTAAATAAAGTCTACTAATAGCCATCTATAGTGGGTAACTCCGCAAAAGCAGCCTTCAGTTCGTCCTGTGCGCCAAAATCGGGATCTGTAGTATGCTTATAATATGTGGTACAAAAATTCTCTAACTCATTACTTAAAAATATTGGTTTCCAGTCAGGAATGGAATAAGCACACATATGACAGCTATCTGAAACATAACAGAATCACAGAACATGAAAATAGCATATGAGGAGTGAAAACTAGGAAATAACAAGCATCATGGTGTAATGTAAAGGGCAGGCAACTCTATATGAGAGAAATAACATCTAAAAAGTAAATGAGTAAAGTATGGGATCATGGTAGTTGGTGAAAACAAGTTGAAACGTCTGAAATGAAAACTATCTAAGTGTGTTGAAATATCATTTTCGACATGTGAACGGCTAAGAGGTAAATACGACACCCTGTACGTGTTGTGTGCAGCTGCTATCAGTCAAGATCAGACATTTTGGAATGGAATGGATAGTTCACATGTCTACTGAGATATTTCCCCGCCCAGTTACTACCCATGGAATCGAGTCGCAAGCAAGGTAATCATGTAAATGACAGTCAAGAAGTATAATAAATTCATGGTACTAATCTTCGTATGACGAGCGTGTCAACAAGCAGCAAGATATATGTTTAACATGTAAAGGAAACTATTAGAAAAGAAAAAGCAATCAGTATATGCACTTGCCTGTGGTCCTGAGCTACGAGTATGAGTCGGGTGCTGAGTCAGAGTCCAACAGACCTATATTATGAATTAATTAAATCAATACGTATATTTGAAATATCAACTCTATTGGGTTTAAGTTAAAATTAACCCCTTCTAGGTTCTGAGTCTACTATCCTTTATAGGTTTCTCATACATTAGGTTAACTACAAGCACACTATTAGTATCCTAGGATACTTGGCTTTGCCTTCACACCCTCACCCTGCTATTTGCAGGTTACCCTACTGTTATGAATAGAAATCCAGATGGGACCCTGGATACATGACCTATAAGTCTCACTTACCCATATGTCCATAATACTAGTATAGGTTCCCACATGATACTTACATGGGTACTTACCTGTACTTGTCCTTGATAGGGATTCTATTGCAAAATGGTTGGTGCAACTAACACAAAGGGTAGGATTTGATATAAGTGCCCAATCTGACATCAATATACCATCTGATACTTAAGTATCAAATTCGATACCAGAAGTCAAACCCGAGATCAATGGCCTCAACTCCCTATTTCCTTTGAACTAAAATCAATGGAGACTTGGAGTCCCAAACACATAGCACGAGAAGCTTGTGGACATCCTATTGTTCTGCTACGGCCTCGAACACATACCACATATAACCTAGTGCCAAGCCTGGTATAACTTAAAGATGTCCCTACTCGAGCCACACTAGGGAAACACAAGGCTAACCTCTCCTATTCGACCCCACGTTTCTGAATTGGTAATATAACTCAGGTCTGACCTGAGGGCATGTTTTGTACCAAACTTGTTATGGATTACTAGGCATTATTATCCTGGCACAAATCTAGTTTATAGGTACCACTGGTACTTCCTATGGGTTATCTATGGCTGACATACCTCAAGTTGGTACTGGGCCACTTCTCAAATAGAGACTTCTATGGGAATATAAATCTACCACATAGGTCACTTTCCCTCATAGACTATGGTGTGAAACTGCATCATACTTGCGTGAACAGGCTACAACCGTACACTAGGTGATATTTCAACTCTTAGTATGTTACATGTACTAGGTGAAGTACAGGTATCCAACCTCAACAGGCCTGGCTGCCTACAAACTGGGATCACAGGGTAGGTACATCCTAGGTGGAGTGTCAATGCTCAATACACGAAAAATATGTCTATATATCTCTGGCTTCTTGTAGATCTAGGCTTTCTTCGAAGCTGTAATTCCCCATTGCCCCTTCTAGGCCCTATACCACTTTATTACCTGTAGGTTCTGATCAATAGGGTAAGATGGTACCTAGACTTGGTACTCTCTGTATACTTACCCAGGTCTGGTATAGAGTGATCCCATCTACTATTTAGGTTCTGATACTAACTACACCATTGTGCTTTCGAGTATCAATCCTGACACTCTAGTTTACTCGACCCTAGGCTTGGGATACTTTTAATGCCGGTAAGGTGTAGGGTGTGACTTGCCTACGGTTAACACTTGTAAACCATTTCTGACATCAGCAGTGAGCTATGCCTTATTATCTAGGGTGGTCACAAGATTTTACCTGTACTCCTTTGTATCCGATAAGTACTCATGGATACATATAAATTATCAACATCATAACACAATCTCTGATACACAAGGCATCTCATCACCTCTCTCATATTTGATGGATACTCGTGAGTATCCACAAGACATTTTGATCTAAAACCTAGGTGGGGTGCCTACCTCTTGTAGCAGCAGTACCTAGGATCCCAATATATATATTTATTAGCCATTAGTTCTAGCCTATGTCTATGTCTATTTATCGCAAGGTACAACAAGTGACCAAGGGACTATGGCATGTAACTCTATGTATAGTACAAACTAATGGTAAGGTATGTAGTTTACATCACTCTTATATGTCCTATTGGCACCTTTGTTATCCTTATCAGACTAACCCACATTTGTCTAGGATACTCTGATGTAGTGTTCACAGCATCTATACCCAAACTTCCCTACGGTTGTCATACTAACTCCTGGCTACATATCTCTTCCTCCTTCTACTGAATATGGCACAGGGACTAGTCCTTTTCTATTTTGGACAAAGCCTACATCCATCTACAATACCCAGATGCTTGACTCTAATACAGTCTAATCCTATGCGCATGATTGTTGCCTCTTATATTTGACTGGAACTAGCTTCTGATCTATAAACATGACTGATACCTAGGCTCTCTTTTCTAATATCTTAATGTCTACTCTTGACACATCTGATCCTACCCAGTACCTCTTGCCATAGCATCCATTCACTCATGTATAGATATGGACCTTGCTCATATTCTGAGACTATGGATAAATGTGCACAGATGGTACATCCGGCATAACCAAAACCACCATGGTAATCCCACATAACTAGTAGACCAAGGAGGGCCCGACATGAGGATTGTCTCCTCCCTTAGCCTCTCTCAAGAGTTCTATCAAAAACCTACCCATCCCAGATTTCTATATGTGCTAATGAATATAAGTAACAAAGTCTAAGGGAGAAGAATTACCTCCTGGAGTTGGGATGGTGCTCTGTTACTCCTTGGCTCCTTGCTTGGCTACGCCTGTGATGGGGAAAGGAATGAGAATCTAGGGTTCGTAGAGGGGCCTGCTACTACCATAGGTATATATATAGTCTAGGGTTTTCGACTGGATTATGGGGGTTCAGATAGGAATCCTAGATTTTGGTTTTGCTTGGCATGATCTCTTAAGGATCTCGATGTTAGCCTAACATTCAAATTCGTTTATAGAGAACAGAGGGGAATTTTGGCTGAGGATTTGAATTATAAGGTTTTGTAACTAAACCCATGGTAACTGAATATTTGCAAATCCCCCCCCCCCCTTTGTCCCTACTTTTGATTCACAGAATAATGTATCATTGCTATTTATATATATATAGTTCTTTATAAATAATGACAGCATAATAATAAATTATAAAGGGAATTTTGGGGGCCAAGGGCTCACAAATCTACCCTCCTTAAACAGATTTCGTCCTCGAAATTTAAAGGTAGACACAAGGATAGAAAAGTTACCTTACTGCACGTAAAGATAAGGGTAACGCTCTCGCATATCATCCTCTCTCTCCCATATGGATTCGCCCGGAGAATGGTATCTCCAAGCAACATGCACCAACAGAATTGTCTGATTGCACAGTACCTTCTCCCTGCGATTCAAGATCTCTACGGGCTGCTCCTGATAGCTAAGGCTCGGTCCCACCTCAATCTTCGAGTGATCTAGCATGTGGCTGGGGTCCGCCACATACCTTCTCAACTGGGACACGTGGAATACGTTGTGCACTCCCTCTAATTTAGGTGGTAATGCCAAACGGTATGCTACTGCCCCAATCTTCTCAAGGATGTGGAATGGCCCGATGTATCTCGGACTGAGCTTTTCGCCTCCTCTGAAATGAATTGTGCCTTGTGTCGGAGATATCTTCAAGAACACCATGTCGTCTACCTAGATTTAAGCAAGAGTTATGACCTATTCTTATCATTATTAACAATTTCAACCAAGAAGAACTATACCTCAAACTCTAACGGTCTCCGGTGACTGTCGGCCCAGTGCTTCTGCCTGTCCTGAGCTACGCGAAGTCGTTCTCTAATCAGTTTCACCTTTTCCGTAGCATCTACTACCATCTCAGGTCCCAACAATACTCTCTCACCTACATCATCCCAAGATAGTGGAGTACGATATCTTCGCCCGTACAAAGTCTCGAAAAGGGACATCTCGATACTAGCTTGGTAGCTGTTGTTACAGGAGAACTCCACGAGGTGAAGTTGATCCTCCCACGAGCCACAGAAATCTAGTACATACGTCTGCAGTATATCCTTGAGCGTCTGGATGGTCCGCTCCGACTGTCCATCTGTCTGCAGATGATAGGCTGTACAAAACTTGAGCGATGTGCCCAAGCTAGCCTGTAGACTCCCATAAAAGTGCGACGTGAACCTGATGTCACGATCGGAGATGATACTCACTAAAATGCCATGCAACCTGACGATCTGCTTGACATATAACTCTGCCAACCTCTCCGTGGATAGTCCCACTTTGAATGGTATAAAGTGGGCCGATTTGGTCAACCTGTCAACGATGATCCAAATCGCATCCTTTTCTCCTAGAGAACGTGGAAGACCTGAAACAAAATCCATAGTGATATGTTCCCACTTCCATTCAAAAATCGGCAACGGCTGAAGTAAACCTCTGGGTCTCTGCCTCTCGGCTTTGACCAGCTGACACACAAGGCATCTAGAAACAAAGCGTGCTACCTCTCGCTTCATGTTGTACCACCATACATGGGTTCTCATATCCTTGTACAACTTGTTGGCTCCGGGATGCAAGGAATACTGAGAACGGTGCGCCTCCTGCATGACTTCTTCTCGCAGCTCTCCACTAGGTACATATAATCTTGTCCTGTGCCTCAACGAGCCATCCTATGCAATGGTGAAATCCTCTAATAAACCGGCCTGCGCCTGTGCTATGATACCCCTCAGCTGCTCGTCTTGGTGTTGTACCTCTCGTATCCTGTCCATCAGTCCAGACTGAATCTATATGCCCATCATCTGCATCTTGACTCCGGAAATGACGACCTCAATGCCTAAGCTCTCTAAGTCTGCTAACAAGTGCCGGTCTCTCGTCAAGAACATAGCCATGGGATACCGACTTAAGGCATCCGCAACCACGTTCGCCTTCCCCGGGTGATACTGCAACGAGATGTCAAAATCTTTCATCAATTCCAGCCATCTGCGTTACCTCATATTCAGCTCCTTCTGCGTGAAAACGTACTTCAAGCTTTTGTGGTCAGTGAATATTTCCACTCGCTCTTCGTACAAGTATTATTTCCACAACTTCAGGGCGAATATGACTGTCGCCAACTCTAGATCATGGGTGGGATAATTCTTCTCATGTGGTCGCAGCTGTCTGGATGCATATGCTATCACCTTCTTATTCTGCTCTAGAATACACCCCAAGACCTTCTCCGAAGCATCGCTATAGATAGTAAAACCGCCGGAACCAGATGGCCACGTCAATATGGGAGCTGTTGTCATCCTCTTCTTCAGCTCGTCGAATGTAGCCTGGCAGTCCTCTGTCCATACGAACTCTACATCCTTCCGAGTGAGCCTAGTCATCGGCTCCGTAATCCGAGCGAAATCCTGTATGAACTTCCTGTAGTACCCTGCCAATCCCAAGAAGCTCTGAATCTCTGCCACAGAAGTCAGAGTAGTCCACGACTCGGCGGCAGTAATCTTCTTCGGGTCTACGGATATACCGTCTCCTGTAACCATATGCCTAAAGAATTCTACCTTGTCTAGGAAAAACTCGTACTTCGAAAGCTTTTCGTAGAGTTTCTCCTTCCTGAGGGTCTCCAGCACGATCCTCAGATGCTCCTCGTGCTCTTTCGATGACTTCGAATAAATGAGGATGTCGCCACTATGAACTTATCAAGGTATGGGTGGAACACCTTGTTCATCAAGTTCATGAAGACTGCCGGGGCATTAGTCAACCCAAACGGCATCACCATAAATTCGTATTGGCCGTACTTGGTCTAAAAAGTTGTCTTCGAAATATCCTCCTTCTTCACCTTCACTTGGTGGTACCTGACCTCAAGTCGATCTTCGAGAATACCCGTGCACCGTTTAACTAATCGAAAAGATCGTCAATTCTTGGTAGCGGGTATTCGTTCTTGATCGTCTTGTTATTCAAGGTCTGGTTGTCGATACACATACGCACTGTCCCATCCTTCTTTGGAACGAACAGAACTGGTGTACCCCAAGGCGACGAACTCGATCTAATGAATCCTTTCTCCAGTAGCTCATCAATCTGCTTCTTCAATTCCACGGCCTCTTTGTTATTGATGCTGTATACTCGCTGCGACTCTGGCTCTGAGCCTGGCACAAGATCAATGGAAACTCAACGTCTCTGTCTGGCGGCTGTCCCGGCAACTCCTTGGGAAAAACGTTGAGAAACTCCGCGATGATGGGATAAGGTAGCTCCTTCTCCTCTACCATGGTCCCATAAATAGCGTCGCTACGCTGCTCTACTGCTCTTCTAGCAAACTCGAACACGGTCTATCCAGACGAACTAAACACAACACATCCGTGGTGACAATCAATACTGGCATAATGTTTACTCAACCAATCCATGCCGAGCACTATATCAAAGCTCGAAAGTGGCATTATGAGTAAACTAGCACGCATTTCCCAGCCTCCTATGGTAATGCGGCATCCGACGCAAACATCCATGACTAAGATGATGCCTCCGCCAGTCGAGATTTTATAAGTGCAGTCTAAAGGCTCAGATACAATACTATGTCTAAAAATAAAAGCTGCAAATATGAAGCTACGACTGGCGCCAGAATCAAATAAAGCAATAGCTGAAAAAGACTCAAGGAGAACAGAATCTGCTATACGTCCGGAGATGCCAATGTCTCCTCGGCCGCTATGGCATAAGCTTTGCCCTGCTGCTGGTGCTGGATGAAGCGATGCTGCTGTATGGACAGGGGCCCTCTCTACTGCTGGGGTATCGCGGGCTTCGTTGGTGCTCCCGGGACAGGAGCTACCCCTTGTGCTGTACGAATCTGTGCCGCAGGACACTCCTTCATCTGATGTGCGCTTGAACCACAAAATAAGCATACTCCAAGTCGTCTCCTGCACACCTCCTACGTATGTCCCGGCTTCCTGTAGTGGCCGCAGGTGGGAGTTGGTTGTCTCGACTGATTCTGTTGGAAGGTAGGGACTCTAGCTGGAGATTGGTATTGCTGCTGGAAATGGGGCTATGGCTGCTGCTGTGCCGCAGTCTTCCCTGGAGCACTGGACTGCTTCGCCGATCCTGACTGGTTGTTGCCCCCTCCGTATGCGTCTCTATCTCTCTTCTGCTTGCGCTTCAGCTCCTTCTCTACGTCCTGTGCAACCTTCAAGATTCTTTCGTATGTGGTGGCCTGGCTGGTGGCGATGGCTATGCGAATTTCATGTGATAGCCCCTTTCTGAACTTCTTGGCTTTGGCTACAGGGGTCAAGGCATCTGCGAAGCGACTGAGGCGGAGGAACTCGACGGTGTACTCGTTGATGGAGAGGTTGCCCTGTTCCAGGCTCTTGAACTCATTTTCTAACTCTTTTTTGGCCACGTCGGGGTAGAACTTCGTCTTGAACAGCTCCTTGAATTCTTTCCAAGTTACATCTGGTGTGGTGAATCGAGGCTCGTCTCTATACCACATACAGGCGATGTCATAGAGTTGCATGCCAGGTGTCTCGACCTTCTTCTCTTCAGGAATTCGAGCCATCCGAAAATTGTGATTCATATTCTCTAACCAATATTCTGCATAGAGGATCCCTTCCATTCCTTTGAATTACTTGGGCCTAGTCCATGAAATTCTTGAAAGTTTCGGTGCACAGTGGGGGAGAATCCCTAATCTGAAAAGATTCCCTCAAGGTGTCGCAGAAGGCGTTGACCTGCTCCGTCTGGGAAGTGATGAGCTGCTGGAAGATCCCAAGAAGCGTAGCATTGTCCAGTGCAGGTGCTGGAGGCAGAACTGGTGCTGGATGCTGGACGGGTGCTGGTGGAGGAAACGGTGCTGGTGGCAGAGTCGGCGGAGGGAACTGGGGAGGTGGTGGAATGTCATCTCGGCAAAATCTCGAAGTCCGCGGCTGTGGCGTCTCACCCAGATAGGTGAACTGGCCTCCGTGGGTCGGTGGGGTTCCGTTCGCGAAAGACCCGCCGACGGTTGCTGGGGTGTTCAAGGGAGCGATGTTCCTGCCTTGGGAATCCATTTAACTGTCGCAAAAGAAAATCATTAGTCGATATGAAGATTCAAACAGGATGCATGTCAAAGGAGCAACTGAAATCAAGTATGGAAGTCAATAACGGTTTAAAACATGTGGAGATGGTCCTTAAATCTAATCTTATTCGCAGGCTCGCAGTAGTACATCTAAGTTGAGTACTACCACGAGTTTTGCGATTTTTGTGAGACCTGACCTGCATGGGCCACCATGAAAATGTGTCATGACCCGCACCCAGTATTTGGGCATGAGCCGTAGGTACGTCCAGCCTACGCCGCAGAGTCGGCGGTAGTACGATGTCTAGTCATCTCCATATTTATAAATACAACCACGCAGTTTATATTCATTTGCAAAAACTCCAAGATATATCAAAAATATACTAAAGTGATAGTCTCTAAAGAAAATAAAATGTGCTAAGAGAACATCCACAAATCAACTCATGAACCTCAAAATAGAAATAATATCTAAAAGTCTCAAACTGAACAAATCTGTGAGAATACTAAATAAAGTCTACTAATAGCCATCTATAGCGGGTAACTCCGCAAAAGCAGCCTCTAGTTCGTCCTGTGCGCCAAAATCGGATCTGCAGTATGCTCATAATATGTGGTACAGAAATCCTCTAACTAATCACCTAAAAATGTTAGTTTTCTTTCATGTCACAACCAGCACTCAGTATTGGGGAATGAGCCGTGGGTACGTCCAGCCTACGTCGCAGAGTCGACGGTAGTACGCTGTCTAGTCATCTCCACATTTATAAATACAACCACGAAGTTTATATTCATTTGCACAATGTAAACCACATCAACTGATAAGATCAAGACAAGATGAATTTTATATAATAACTACAGTTTGGAGAGAATGATAATAATGATCTGACAAAACTCCAAGATAGATCAAAAATGTACTAAAGTGATATAGTCTCCAAAGAAAATAAAATGTGCTAAGAGAACATCCACAAATCAACTCATGAACCTCAAAATAGATATAATATCTAAAAGTCTCAAACTGAACAAATATGTGAGAATACGAAATAAAGTCTACTGAAAGCCATCTATAGCGGGTAACTCCGCAAAAGCATCCTCCAGTTTATCATGTGTGCCAAAATCGGGATCTGCAGTATGCTCATAATATGTGGTACAAAAATCCTCTAACTCGTCACCTAAAAATGTTGGTTTTCCAGTCAGGAATGGAACAAGCACACATATGATAGCTATCCGAAACATAGCAGAATCACAGAACATAAAAATAGCATATGAGGAGTAAAAACTAAGAAATAACAAGCATCATGGTGTAATGGAAAGGGCAGGCAACTCTAAATGAGAGAAATAACATCTAGAAAGTAAATGAGTAAAGTATGGTGTCATGGTAGTTGGTGAAAACAAGTTGAAACGTCTGAAACAAAAAATTTCTAAGTGTGTTGAAATATCCTTTTCGACATGTGAACGGCTAAAGGGTAAATACGGCACCCTGCACGTGTCGTGTGCAGCTGCTATCAGTCAAGATCAGATATTTTGGGATGGAATGGGTAGTTCACATGTCTACTAAGATATTTTCCCGTCCAGTTAGTACCCATGGAATCGAGTTGCAAGCAAGGTAATCATGTAAATAATAGTCAAGAAGTATAATAAATCCATGGTACTAATCTTCGTGTGACGAGCATGTCAACAAGCAGCAAGACATATGTTTAACATGTAAAGAAAACTATTAGAAACGAAAGCAATCAGTATATGTACTTGCCTGCGGTCCTCCGCTGCGAGTACGAGTCGGGTGCTGAGTCAGAGTTCAACATACCTATTTTATGAATTAATTAAATCAATACGTATATTTGAAATATCAACTCTATTGGGTTTAAGTTAAAATTAACCCCTTCTAGGTTCTGAGTGTACTATCCTTTATAGGTTTCTCATACATTAGGTTAACTAGAAGCATACTATTAGTATCCTAGGATACTTGGCTTTGCCTTCACACCCTCACCCTGTTATTTGCAGGTTACCCTGCTGTTATGAACAGAAATCCAGATGGGCCCCTGGATACATGACCTACAAGTCTCACTTACCCATATGTCCATAATACTAGTATAGGTTCCCACATGATACTTACATGGGTACTTACCTGTACTTGTCCTTGTTAGGGATTCTATTGCACAATGGTTGGTGCAACTAACACAAAGGGTAGGATTTGATATAAGTGCCCAATCTGACATCAATATACCATCTGATACTTAAGTATCAAATCTGATACCAAAAGTCAAACCCGAGACTAATGGCTTCAACTCTCTGTTTCCTTTGAATTAAAATCAATGGAGACTTGGAGTCCCAAACACATAACACGAGAAGCTTGTGGACATCCTACTGTTCTGCTACGGCCTCGAACACATACCACAGATATCCTAGTGTCGAGCCTGGTACAACTTAAAGCTGTCCCTACTCGAGCTACACTAGGGAAACACAAGGCTGACCTCTCTTATTTGACCGCACGATTCTGAATTGGTAATATAACTCAGGTCTGACCTGAGGGCATGTTCTGTACCAAACTTGGTATGGATTACGAGGCTTTACTATCCTGGCACAAATCAAGTTTATAGGTACCACTGGTACTTCCTATGGGTTATCTATGGCTGACATACCTCAAGTTGGTACTAGGCTACTTCTCAAATAGAGACTTCTATAGGAATATAAATCTACCATATACGTCACTTGACCTCATAGACTATGGTGTGAAACCGCATCATACTTGCGTGAACAAGCTACAGCCGTACACTAGGTGATATTTCAACTCTTAGTATGGTACAGGTACTACGTGAAGTACAGGTATCCAACCTCAACAGGCCTGGCTGCCTACAAACTGGGATCACAGGGTAGGTATATCCTAGGTGGAGTGTTAATGCTCAATACAGGAAAAATATGTCTATATATCTCTGGCTTCTTGTAGATCCAGGCTTTCTTCGAAGCTGTAATTCCCCATTGCCCCTGCTATGCCCTATACCACTTTATTACTTGTAGGTTCTGATCAATAGGGTAAGATGGTACCTAGACTTGGTACTCTCTGTACACTTACCCAGGTCTAGTACATAGTGATCCCATCTACTATTTAGGTTCTGATACCAACTATACCATTGTGCTTTCGAGTATCAATCCTGACACTCTAGTTTACTCGACCCTAGGCTTGGGATGCTTTTAATGCCTATAAGGTGTAGGGTGTGACTTGCCTATGGTTAACACTTGTAACCCATTTCTGACATTAGCAATGATTTATGCCCTGTTATCTAGGGTGGTCACAAGAGTTTACCTGTACTCCTTTGTATCCGATAGGTACTCATGGATACATATAAATTATCGACATCATAACACAATCTCTGATACACAAGGCATCTCTTCACCTCTCTCATATTTGATGGATACTCGTGAGTACCTACAAGACATTTTGATCTAAAACCCAGGTGGGGTGCCTACCTCTTGTAGCAGCAGTAACTAGGATCCCAATATATATATTTGTTAGCCATTAGTTCTAGCCTATGTCTATGTCTATTTATCGCAAGGTACAACTAGTGACCAAGGGACTATGGCATGTAACTCTATGTATAGTACAAACTAATGGTAAGGTATGTAGTTTACATCACTCTTATATGTCCTATTGGCACCTTTGTTATCCTTATCAGACTAACCCATATTTGTCTAGGATACTCTGATGTAGTGTTCACAGCATCTATACCCAAACTTCCCTACGGTTGTCATACTAACTCCTGGCTACATATCTCTTCCTCCTTCTACTGAACACGACACAGGGACTAGTCCTTTTCTATTTTGGACAAAGCCTACATCCATCTACAATACCCAGATGCTTGAAAGTAATACAGTCTAATCCTGTGCACTTGATTGATGCCTCTTATATTTGATTGGAACTAGCTTCTGATCTATAAACATGACTGATACCTAGGCTCTCTTTTCCAATGTCTTAATGTCTAATCTTGACACATCTGATCCTACCCAGTACTTCTTGTCATAGCATCCCTTCACTCATGTATAGATATGGACCTTGCTCATATTCTGAGACTATGGATCAATGTGCACAGATGGTACATCCGGCATAACCAAAACCACCATGGTAATCCCACATAACCAGTAGACCAAGGAGGGCCCGACATGAGGATTGTCTCCTCCCTTAGCCTCTCTAAAGAGTTCTATCAAAAACCTACCCATCCCAGATTTCTATATGTGCTAATGAATATAAGTAACAAAGTCTAAGGGAGAAGAATTACCTCCTGGAGTTGGGATGGTGCTCTGTTACTCCTTGGCTCCTTGCTTGGCTACGCCTGTGGTGGGGAAAGGAATGAGAATCTAGGGTTCGTAGAGGGGTCTGCTGCTACCATAGGTATATATATATAGTCTAGGGTTTTCGATTGGATTATGGGGGTTCAGATAGGAATCCTAGATTTTGGTTTTGCTTGGCATGATCTCTTAAGGATCTCGATGTTAGCCTAACATTCAAATTCGTTTATAGAGAACAGAGGGGAAATTTGGCCAAGGATTTGAATTATAAGGTTTTGCAACTAAACCCATGGTAACTGAATATTTGCAAATCCCCCTCTTGTCCCTAGTTTTGATTCACAAAATAATATATCATTGCTATTTATATATATTGTTATTTATAAGCAATAAATAATGACAGCATAATAATAAAATATAAAGGGAATTTTTGGGGCCAAGGGCTCACATCATACCCTTTCTCTAAGAGTTGTCCCATGCTCAAAATATTATTTTTCATATTTGGGACATAATATACATTGGAAATAAATTGATGCCTTCCATCTTTCAAGCGTATTAAAATTTTACCTTTTTCTTTTACCGGTATTTTGGATTCATCTCCGAAGGTGACATTGCCGCCAATGGACTCATCAAGCTCTACGAACATGCTTTTGCTTCCACACATATGGTTGCTTGCACCGGTGTCAAGGTACCAAGTATTCTTCTCCATGCTTGCTTCTCCTTTGTGTGCCAACAATAGAGTTGAGTTCTCTCGTATTTCTTCTTCAACATAGTGAGATTTTCCTTCAACATTTTTAGTTGTGTTTCTACAATCCGATGCATAATGTCCAAGTTTATGACAATTATAGCATTCAACTTGAGATTTATCATACCTTTGGCTTGCATCTTTTCTTGTGAAGCTTCCTCTTCCACGTCCTCTTATGGGATAAGTTTTGCCTCTTTCTCCATTGATGAATATCTTGTAATGAGTTCTTTCCTCTCTTCCATGACCAGGACCTCGACCGTGACCTCTTTGACTTCTTTGATTAGTGAAGCTTTCTTCTTTCTTCTTGAAAGTGAGTTTTGTTTGAAGGACTTGCTCCAACGTCCCTTGCTTTTTCTTTTTCCTTTCTTCATAGGCTTGTAGTGAGCCCTTAAGTTGCTCAATAGTCATGGTCTTCAAGTCTTTAGTTTCTTCAATAGTTACTACGATATGCTTAAATTGTGGAAGCAAAGAGCGAAGAATTTTCTCCATCACTCGAGTGTTGGTCATGCTTTCACCATTTTTTTCATTTGATTAACAATGGCTAAAACTCTAGCAAAGTAGTCCGGAATAGTTTCGGACTCTTTCATATGTAAAGCTTCAAATTCACCTCTTAAAGTTTGGAGGCATACCTTCATCACTTTCTCCTTTCCTTTGCAAGAAATTTGAAGTTTCTCCCATACTTCTTTTGAGGTTGTTGCACTTGAAATCAACTCGAATGCATCATCATCCACGGCTTGGTAGATGAGAAAGAGAGCTTTCTTGTCCCTCTTTCTTGAAGATTTCAACAACTCCTTTTGAGCTTGCGATAATGAAGCCTCATCTTGTGGCTCATTATAACCTTTTTCGACGACCTCCCATGCATCTTGTGCTCCTAGCAAAGCCTTCATCTTGATGCTCCAATTGGCATAGTTGCTCTTGTTGAGGATGAGAACTTGGAAGGGAGTCATCTTGCTTGTCATCTTCGACCTCGAACCGCCTCGCTCTGATACCACTTTGTTGGAATTGTGGTGGACCAACTAGTTAGGAGGAGCAAATTTGGAGTGGGAGAAAATTATAGAGAGAGGATTTAGTGGAAGAGAAGAATGGAAGAGAAGAAATTTTATAATAGCACTAAGCTTCTTAATTTTTGTTGTGTACAAAATGAGGGAAGAGCACCCTTTTTATAGGGCTCTTGGAAGAGTCTACACACTTATTAAATATAGTATGAAATCATTCTAGACTCTTTTACAATTAATATTAAGATATCTCTAGAACATAGATATTTTTCATGAACATAGATATTTTTCATGAACTTTCTAGGTAAAGAAGTTCCTAGAACATGGACTAAACATCAACTTTTTAAGCTTCTAAAAAATTCACAACATGAACCGTAATTTTTGAGGGACGATATTGCATTAGGATCCGGCACTAAACATCAACTTTTTACGGTTCTATCATGGCCGGCCCTGGCCCAGGACGGCCAGGGTGACCGTCCAAGGCCCCATAGAATATGAGAGTCCAAAAATTTTAATTTATACATATATATATTAATAATTATGTATCTAAAATACAATTAATATCTAACATGATCATTTTCTAATATAAAATAATTGTGGTGTAGTGATTATTATGTTAAACTTGCACACTATAGGTCCTAGGTTCAATTCTTGAACATTTTTTTAATTTACTTTTATTTCAGTTTTTTAATTTTTTTTATATTACATATGGGTCCCTATTTTGAAAATTTGTCTAGGCTCTAGGGCCCTATGAACTCAGGGCTGGCCTTGGGTTCTATCTCCAATTTTTACCTTCACCCAGGCATAGGTTTCGAACCTAAGATGGCTAAAACCAAGAAAAGGGGGGGGGATCAAATCACACCATCAGTGTAATAAGTTTTTAAAAAAACCTCCTAAAATTGTCAGAATTATATTCGTGATAAAAATATATGAAAAAATAAAGGCACGTACCGAAAACAAGGTCCATATTTGGATAATTGATAAGAATAAGTGGATTGAAAGAAGACACTAACCGAAATTTCTACTGCTAAGATAAATGTAATATTAAGTTTCCTGTTAGTTAAAGTGAGCTAAACTCACCAAACAGAAATACAATGTGATATTAATTCCCTCATATATTAACAAACTCACCGAAAATGGAGTGCATATCATGATATATAGTAGCTAAAAACTCGTGCAAAATTGACTATCATTTTATTATGTTCTAACTTGTAACATAAAATGTGATGATAAAACGTAATGTTATTTAACCTTTTTTTAATATATTAATTCAAGGACTACAGAGGTAGTGATGATTAAGCTAAGCTCACTGAAATGGATCATCAATTCATCTTCTCCCCTATTCTACTGTGTCAGATTATGAAATGGCACGCCTAATATTTCATAATGTAGCAGTTGTTACCCCTACTTTGGTCTCATGTGACTGTCAGGGAACAATGTGAGTAGAATACTCCACTCCATGTACTATATAATAATAAAAAGTTAAAAATTTAACAGTTGAAATTTATGTTCGCTGCCTATCAGGGCTGGTCCTGAGTTGATGAGAGTCCGAGACGAAACTTCCAAAATAGATCCCTATACATAATGTAAAAAAAGTATAAATAAAATAAAAAATTGTTGTAATCAAGTTTTAAACCAAAGACTTCTTAAATATAAGTTTAGGATTATAACCACTACACCACAATTCTTATTGTTAAAAATAAGACAATGATACATGTTAGTGCTAATGTAATTAGTTTCATGTTAATGTCCCCTTTCGTCAGGGGTTCTGGACCGTCGTCTGACCTGTCCTAGACTAGGGCCGCCCCTGCTACCTATATTTACTAATTAATTTGTTTATTAAATTTAACATAAATAGTTAGAAAAATTAAAATAAAATCCACATGAATAACGAAACTATTCCAAGCAATAAAAATCAAGAGGAGTTGTTTGACGTTTTCAAATAATAAAATATTAAAATATTAAAATAAAATCAATAACTATATTATATATATAATATTATATAAATAAGAACCACGTGAATATTCTCAGGGGATATAGAGAAGGACAAGTGCCAGCATGGGGACTTCAGTTTAGTTGGGATCTTTGGTCAAAGGGAATCTAGCTACTTGCACAGGAATCTTCCAGCCATATGTCACTGATACAAGTATTAAATTAAAGCTATTAGTTATTGAGCACAGCACTATGGTACAATTAAGTATATAAAACTAAACTACATTGTTTTGTCCGAATAAAAAAAGATGTAGAGGACTCCTTTTTATTTTGTGCACTCCTAGGCTTTTTTACCAATCAGTCCGGCACGGTCCCTCTGTCGCACCCAGTAGGACCTGCTTGTTGATAGCTATGAGCACATTGTATTGCTACAAAATTTCACCAGAATATATATATATATATATATATATATATATATATATATATATATATATATATATGAAGCGGTACCAATCAGTCCGGCACGGTCCCTCTGTCGCACCCAGTAGGACCTGCTTGTTGATAGCTATGAGCACATTGTATTGCTACAAAATTTCACCAGAATATATATATATATATATATATATATATATATATATATATATATGTGAAGCGGATCAAAAGCTCCCCTTAGAAAATCCCCTAAAAATTTTCCTCACTCTAATCCGTAATTATTGTTAATATTAATATTAATATTAATATTAATATTAATGTTAATATTAACATTAAATACTAAAATTAACATTAAACTTAACGTTAAAATTAATATTAACATTAACATTAATATTAACATTAACATTAAAATTAATATATATAAAAATAAAAAATATTAATATTAACATTAATATTAACATTAATATTAAAATTAAAATTAACGTTAATATTAATATTAACGTTAATATTAATATCACGAATTAGAGTGGGGAATTTTTAAGAGATTTTCTAAAGAGGGCTTTTGATCCGCTCCCATATATATATATTAAAAATGATAATTAATTCCAAAATCACTTCCACTGGAATTCGAATTCACCACATGCCTCCACACTAACCACTTGGACTAGCAATCATTGTATATATATATATATATATATATATATATATATATATATATATATATAAGTTCAGTTTATCCTTGTCAAAGTAAACCTGGGTTGAAGCTTTGTGATATAATTTTTCCGTGTTTCCTCGTTCAAATGGTTTCTTGGAAGCCATCAACACCGACTGTGCTTGAACTTGAACATCGCCTGCATAGAGATCGAGAAGTTTGATGACATGGGAGGAATATGGTAGGTTGAACTCACCGTCAATCAATAAGACAATGACAATGGTGCAATATTTCACTCTTCGACACTTGTCAACCTCGACATCAATCATCAACCTCAACTGATAAGTGGATGGAATTGCCAATCAACTTTCTTTAAGCTTGCACAAGAAGAAAAACAGTCTAAAGTTGCAACATAAAGCTTGACAACAAAATCATCAAATGTGTTCTTCACTAACTGCAACCAAATTTACCATGCAGTGCCAGTTTTTCTCCTATTCTTTCGGGGCTAGATTGAACCCTAGCTCATAAAGCTGATCTCAAACCTGTTTCATTTGTTACTCATGGATCAACATATAAAATCAATAACATTGCTGAACTCATAGATTGCCTGTATCATAGACTCATCAAAACTGTAACGGCACAGTAATTCAAATGCCGTCACCACCAGTAGCTTACTGGATCATTATTTACCTGGCAATTGAAGGAGTTACACCAACAGTGTTAGTGTTGCCAATAGTGAGTGAATGAGAGCCAATGTAACAACCAGACATCAAGCATAATTGATCGGGAACAAGAACAAATAATACCAATACAACTGGATGTGAGTATACTGTAAATAGGGAGTACTCAGCACCATGTCAAAAATACTATCATTTGCCAAAACATATTCAGACTACAACTCTCGAACTACTTCATCTTTCCAACAGTCGGGCATGGGAAACAAACACATAGTGGTCATGGTTCCTGTGGTGTCCCAGTATCTTTCTGTTCGGTAGTACATATTTCTGTAGGCGGGGTTGGATCTGATGACTCTGTACTTCTTTCTGATGCTTCACCGACACTCTCTACTTGCATCTCGGTGTCAATATTCTGAGGGTCTGTTTCTTCACTGGGAGCATCTTCATCAATGTCTGCCTCAACCATTTCCTCATCCACATCAGCTGCCATGTTTTCAACTCCATTGGGGACGGGATCAGCACGGCCTTGTAATTCTTCACTCTTCTTAGTTTCGGCTGGTTCCTGAATCATGGAAGTAGGGTATGGGTCGCAGCATATTGTTAGTGTTGATGTCACCAATAGATTCTGAAAAGGTAAACAAAGATGAGCTGAATGCAATTAGTACAGTATTACAAGGAATATCCCAGTTAATCAACACAAAGTTGACAAGAGTAAGTGTCTCATTGTTCAATAAATACTCGACAACATAAGTGCTCTACTTAAACAGCAGGTGCTTCAGGCTTGCCGCTTGCATAAATACATGAAAATATACATGCAGACATGCATCTGACTAAAGAAGGTTGAGGGCCATGCATACAGTTCATAAATCCCTAGCAAATACATGTTAAGTTACTTGATGAAGAATCAAGAGATAATTTGCTCAATAGGCAGCATCTGAATCTCTTGCCTCATTCGTCTGTGTTGTTTTAGTGAAAGGTGGGCCAAGTACGGTGCATGTAGGCCAAGTTTTGTGGTGGGCCTCCTCTCATGGGGAAAATGAAAATGCGATTGAGGTAATTAAGGGGCTGGGGTATGAGTGAAACCTCTCTTAACTTGAACCATCAGTTAGTACAAAAAAATTATTAGGTCTGTACTCTGTATAGAAGAGCTAACCTCTTTCATGTAACAACGATAATAGATTTGAGGACTTGATGTGCAATCAGAGTATAGGAGCGTACAAGTGCCAGGCAAATAAAAAACCCAAAATCTGAAGTGTCCGAGTAAAACAGTAACACCGGGCCTGTTTGTCAACTGCAAAGTATAATGGAAACTAGAAAACTAGTGGAAAGTATTAAAACTCTCCGTTTGATGTGTTGTTTGGTTGTTGGAAATTCTGTCACTTAGCAGAAATGGAAATTAAAGACTCATCTAGATCCTATCAAAATTGATGTAATCAAGAAGCTAGTGGAGACAACATTTATTATTATTTTTTCTTAACAAAAGTGGTCCAAATTAATTAACATTTTCCATATTTATATTATTTTAATAGTTACATTTTGCTGCTTTAGTTTCTTCATTCTAGTTTCTACCAAACAACAAAAAATTTAGTTTGGAAACCTACTTTCTTTGCTGTCTAGAAATTCGTAGGAAACTAAGCTCCAACTTTTGAATAGTTTCTTGTTGTCAAACAGGCCCAACATGGAACAACAGAAAATTGTAAATAGAGCTGGTGTTAGGAAGAACTCAATACACGTTTCCACAATTAGTGCAAGAATCCTTCCATGAACTACTTCCACTATATATAGAGAACTTTAGATCCGGTCCCTCAAAATTGTGGCATATTATTCCTACTGTCCCTGAGTAAATGAAAAAGAAATTATTAAATTAATTTTCATTAAAATAGCAGCAAATGATTATAACACAGTTTTAAGTTGCTGGACATTCTGACCGGATCATAATCAACAAACCCCTTACGTTGAGTACTTACGACAACATAAATCCCTAATTCTAATCCTTCATAAACCTAGAACCTGCGACCTGAATCCTCTTGCCAGTCCCTTTAACCCTACAGACTTGCATGATAAGAAAGTCTGTTTTTCCCCTTCAGACTTTACATGACAAGAAAGTTTTTTCTAAAGAAACTTTAATTTTTAGAATACTCAATGCCGGTATTGAATTTATGAAATTACTTTTTCTCAAATACTGGAAAAACAGTTAATATCGTCGGTTAGGGATGGGGGGAGGCCAGTGTCCTAAAATGCGTTAAAAACGGCGCATAGATGCTATGTGGCTACCCATCTTCAAAATTTTCAATAATTTTTGCATTCTAGGTGGTAGACAGCATTATGCGGAAAAAGCAGCATTATGCAGCCAAAGAATAAAAGCATCACCTAGATTTTGGTCTAGTTAATTGTTGAATATAATATAATGTAAGATAATTCAATTATATTAGCTGATTAAATTTAAATTACGGACTATATTAGATTAGATTAGATTGATCTACAATTTATATTATAATTATAAATGATTGAAACTAAATTATGAACTAGACTAGATAAAAATAACTCTCAAATTTGGTTCAATTTGAAATATTGGTTAAGTTAAATTAGATCAAACTAGAATCCAAAATCTGAAGTGATTAAAGTATATTAAATTAAAAGTATGGATTGATACTAATGGTCCATCGGTCATTAAATAATAGTTTGAGATTTTAGTCACATGACACTAATGAATAATGAATCAATGACTGGATGGTAATTTTATTAGGTTTCCAAACTATGGGTCGATTTCCCTTTCCTTCTTGGCTGCTACACAAGGCTACAAGCAGTAAAGAAAACAAATTACATTTATAATATTTCTAGAGCAAATTATTTTAAACTTCGTATTATATTTTTTTGGTGAACTAAAAATTATAATTCTATTTGTTCAATAATTGTCATTGTAATCTATCGTCCATTTGACAGTTTTATAAAGTTCTTTAAGATGTAAGCTTCTTGTACATATACATATAAATACATAGTTTTGTATTACTTTCAATGTACTAAAAATCCTAAGCTTACTTTCAATGAACTAAAAAATTCTAAGCTTTCTTTAATGATAACGTTTTTTCCGCATAAATCCGCCTGTGGCCGTATAGCCGCCTAGGCACTAGGCGTCCCCTTGCCACATAAGGGCCGCCTATCGCTTTCTATTACATTGGAGGAGGCCCAAGGTCTTAGGTTCAAATCTCAATAGTAACCAAAAATATTTTTTTTAACATTTTATATATATATATATATATATATATATATATATACACACACAGACACACACACACACTCTCCCTAATGAGCGGCGGCCCTGGGGATTCTCATCTAGGGTTTTGATCCCTCTACTGGGATCCAGGAGTTATGTGCGCGAGGTTGACGGGGGTGGTCTACAGTAGAGAGGCAGCGGCGATGGGCCACGCCAGGAAACGGCCGTGGTGGAGAAGGCTGACAATCGCAAAATCAAGTGGTGGCCAAGGCGACCAGACGACGGGGGCCAGGAAACCCTCTTTGGCGCCAGACGACGCCGCATAGGAGCACGGGGCAGGCCCAAGGTCCGGGGGAGCGGTCGGTGACCTAGGTGAAGGAAGGCCAGGAAACCTAATTACAGCCAGACGTCACCTCATAGGGGGGCGGGGCAGGCCCAAGTCCAGGCCGAGCGGACGGCGGAGCTAGGTGAAGGAAGGAGACCTTCCAATCGACAAGAATAGAGAGTCAAGAAAGGTCTCCTCCTGAGGGGACACGGTCATGGGCAGAAGTATGTCGGCCAGGAAGATCGAACAACAATGCGTAGATGCAGTCCGTGGAACCCAAAAGTGTAGGGAACTGTTAGCGGACGGAGTTCACAAGAGATGACCTTGCAGAGACTGACGAGTACTGGAGGAATACTCACTTTATCTATTCTGGGGAACATGCCGTACTACGGGCATATCAGAGCGTATGCTCTGTGAGTATGGAAACCACGCGGAAGTATAGAGATTTTTTCCAGTGAAAACGGTTTTTATTTTGTACTGTTCGACTTACAAGAGGATGTTGATAGAGTCCTCCAGGAATGCCCATGGTCGTTCGATGGGAGATTCATCATTCTCAACAAATGGCAACCAGGGACAAAATGTGAGAGAGATTTATTTCATAGGGTTCCTATCTAGACAGACTTCCTGAGCTCCCCATCGAGTACTAGAGTATTCCTATGCTTATGAAGTTAGCAAGTTTAGTTGGGAAACCTCTCAGAGCATATGAAGTCGTGGCCCAGAAAGCTAGACTAGCATATGCCTATATATTTGTAGAGATAGACGTTGATGTTGACCTACCAAGGAGTCTGGAATTCGAGCTTCCTTAGTTGCGAGCCAGACTATGGAGTATGAGTGGGTGCCTCCTGTATGCAGTCGGTGTATATATGTTTTGGCCATGCAACTACATCGTGCACAATACGGCGAGATGATGTCACTCAGGATATGGAGGTTCCGGTACAAACTCAGGATGTACCAGTGACTAGTTTAGGGAGGGGGCACACATGATGGAGGTTGAATTACGAAACGTTGTGACTGCTGCTACGAACAGGACTGTTTCCAACACGGTGCTTGGTAAGCGGCCTGCTGATGTACATAAGGAGGGCGGGGAAGTTAGTTCATTGGGAATCATGGTCCCATATGAGGCACCCAGTGCTATACCAACAAGGGGTCAAACATTGATGTTGAGCAAGTCGACGACACATAGTCAAGAACGAGGTCTAATGCATACCCAAGGGACGAGTGGATCACACTCTCATGGGGTGTCGCAGTATTCCAGGAAGAAAAGGGTTACTAGAGAGGAGCATGCAAGCTCGAGCAAGCAGAGCTCTCAGACGGTTCCCCTTACCAGCGGGACGGTTCCCCTTACCAGCGGGACGATTCCCTTTACCAGCGGCGTAGAGGAAGTCAGTAAAGAAAATCCTACATGGAACGAGTTATTACGAGCGGGCAAGGATCCCCAACCACATGTACAGCAGGAGCATGGTTTCTACATTGAATTCTCCAATGACCTGATGGAGAGTTCAGGAGTCCAGGGTCAAACCCCTAGTCATTAATGTCAATATAGACATAGGAACGCAAGAGGGGCTAATTCGTTGGGGAGATGGCGCAACATCGGTGAGACGGCTAGGAAGACTCAAAGTTCCATAACAACTATTCTGGAGTCCAAAATTAAGTCGGAGAGGAAGTTGTCCAGAAGAACTCCTAACGGGTGGTTGCAAGTGCATAATTTGCAACAGTGCGACATTAGCGAGGATTTGGCTTCTATGGGATAGTCGTACTTGGTCAGGTAACATCAGTGTTCTAAAAATCGGTATTAGGCGGCGCCCCACTATTCGGCCGGAGTCGATTCTTAGGCGGTTGGGGTGAAAAGGTGGTTCCAGGCGGCCGCCTACAAGCAGGCGCTCGGGGAAGAAGGCGGCCGCTTGAAATTTTTTGAATTTTTTTTTTCAAGTGAAACAAACCCATGACCCGTTAACCCGACCCGTTTACATACCTAATTAAGGAAAAGAAGAGCAACAGCAGCAACATCATTCAGCAGCATTCCGCAGCAGCAGCTCAAGAGGAGGAGAAGAAGAAGCAGCGGCAGCAGCAACAAGAGAGGTAAGCTTCTTCCTTTTCCTTTTATTTTCATTATTTTTCTTCTTCTTCTCCTTATTGAGCGGCTGCTTCAATTGATTCTTTTTTCTTTTCTTCTTTTTCTTGAGTAGCTTCTGCTTCTTCCCTTCTTCTTTTTCTTTCTTTTTTCTCTTTCTAGCTTGAGCGGCTCAGAAACAGTAAATAGTTATTGAGACACTAAACAGTAAATAGTTAGTGAGAGACGGTCACAGTTCAATGAATCACAGTCAATAAAAACAACAAATAAAAAATATTTAAAAAATGATATTAATCACATATATTAGTGTTAACTATTTGAATTATGTTTGAACTTATAGTCTTGTACTATGATTTTGACTATGTTTAGTTATTATGAGAGGCTTTGAATTTGGGGTATAATTTTTTACTTGAGAATATTTTCAATTCCTTTTTTTTAATATGCGGCGACTGCCTAATATTAGAAGGCAGCCTAGGCGCTAGGCGGTGGATGGCCGTCCGCCTGACGCTTAGCTCCTTTTACAACCTTGGGTAACATTATTCATAACTGATATAACTGATATGATCAACTCGTTGTTGGAGAATTTACTAATAAAGGTTGTCCAACGGCGAGGATTTGGCTTCTATGGGATAGTCGTACTTGGTCAGGTAACATTATTCATAACTCTGATCAACTCATTGTTGGAGAATTTACTAATAAAGGTAGTCTTAAAATTCTTTTTAGAGCGATATATGGGAACAATAATAGACAGAGAAGAGAGAAGTCGTGGCAGGAGATTATTCATATCAGTGTAGTAGCCAATGTGCAAATGAAGCTTCCTCTCTTGCTGGTCAGAGACTACAATGCCTTATTATTTAATCATGAGAAGGTTGGCGGTCGACATGTTCCAGACTCCATTCTCGTAGACTTTCAAAATTGTCTCTTGTAGGCTAATCTCAAAGGGTTGGAGAGAAGTGGTCACATCTGGACTTGGACTAATCGAGCTACAAAATAATCGCATTGCATGTCAGCTAGATAGAGCCTTGAGCAACATCTAGTTTGACATATTCCCTGATGTCGTAACTGAAGGGCTTGCTTCCTCCACCAGTGACCATGCTCCAATGCTAGTCCGGCTTGTGGCGGATCTCCCCAGGCGAGGGCAACCTTTCATATATAATAATGCTTGGCATGCTATGCCAGGGTACGAAGAGGAGGTAGCAGCAGGTCTTCAAACCCAGGTAATAGAAACGCCCAGTATTGCTTTGTGCAGAGGCTGAAATTTGTTAAACAACGACTAAAACGCTGGAATTTGGCGTTGCCAAAACTGAATCTCCATCACCGGTAGGTGGAGCTTCATGCGGTCCAGGACAGACTTCAAGCATACATCCTCAATCCAGTTCTAGCTCAACAGGAAATCCAGCTTCTGGATGAGGTACGGCGTCATTGCAGGAGGATATCCAACTCGCACAGGGCAAAGTGTAAATGGCTCAAGGAAGGAGGTCGATGTACAAAGTTCTTTTATGATGTTATCAGGATGCGCGAACACAGGAATTCCATTAGTAGATTAATTGATGCCACGGGCAGGGAGATCTCGACTCCTACTGATATTCAGACGGAGGCAGTTCAATTCTACATCTAGTTATATAACCAGCATGGATATATGTCTCAGTTCCCAACTTGCAAGCGGTTGGTTAGGGCACATGGCAACCAATTGCTCCTCGTTCCGGTGCTTCTAGAGGAAGTGGAAGATATAGTGAAGAAGACAGATCCTGAGAAAGTTCCTGGTCCGGACGGTTTTAATAGCAAATTCTGCAAAACTCATTGGAAAGCTCTCGAGGGCCCAATTCTTGAGATTGTACAAGATTTCTTTACCAACCAAAGGTTGCTGAGGGATATTATCACACCTTTCTTACACTCATACCGAAAAAGAAGGGGACATCGTCGTTGGCTGATTTTCGACCTATAGCTTGTTGCAATTTCATTTACAAAATCATTGCCCACATCATGTGTAGACGGATGGAAAGCATCATAAAGAGTATTATTTCACTAAATCAAGCGATATTTATCAAAGGAAGGTCGATAGCCGAGAACAACCTGCTGGCACATGAAATGATTAGAGATTTTAACAAAGACGGGGGAGGGGAAGGCCTGCATGAAGTTGGACCTCCGGAAGGCATACAATATGGTGAATCGAGAGTTCGTATGTCACATTATGCGGGAGATGGGCTTTGATGATGGCTGGATTGCAATGGTTTATGAATGCATTTCCACACCCACATTCTCCGTTCTCATTAAGGGGCAGCATCATGATTACATTACTAGTAATTGTAGGATTCGACAGGGAGATCCATTGTCCCCATATTTATTCACGTCGGTCGTAGAATATTTCTCATGTATGATGGATATTGCGGTTCACAGGATGCAGATAACAATGTTGTATAAAACTGTTGTACCGACAGCTTTCCATCCCATATATGTTGATGCTGTATAAAGTGTTTTTCAATTCTCATTGTCCGAACTAGGATAATCTTTCTGATCTTATTCAAATTGAAAAAGGCAATCTTTCGGTCAAGTATCTTGGAATTCCTCTTGCGATTAATTATGCCAGAGATATCGATTGTCAGAGCTTGGTAGAATATGTGCAACGCCGCATTGAAGGGTGGCAGGCGCAGACATTATCATTTGGAGGACGTATAGAGGTGGTCAGATCGGTGATTACTGATTATGGCAATCTCTCTTTTTTGGCTTCAAGCTATAATGCTCCTGAAGGCTACTATTCGAAAGATAGAAAAATTGTGTGCTGATTTTATATAGAGAGGCAGCATTCATAGGATTACCTGGTCCATGAATGCCTGGTCAGAGCTATGCCGGCCGAAGGAGGAAGGAGGGGTAGGACTGTGATCGTTGGAAACTCTTCGAGATGTGCCAGGTATAAAGTTAGCATGGAATTTCTTAGAACGTACAATCCTTATGGGCTGCGTGGATGCGAAACAAATATCTGAAAGATGGTCACTTCTGGATACAGAGAGTTAATAATAACCATAGTTTAAAGTATCGACCGATACCGATCTGATACGGCTGAAACCGATACGTTTTGGCATGTCTCGATCTGATACCGACCGGTACCCGACACTGACCGATACCGACATTTGGGACTCTCTTTTCCGATCAATTCAGCAAAAAGAATTAAACAAAAAAAGATAAATCAACAAGGATTTGAAGCATAATAAGGTTGTAAAAGCATGTAAAAGAAGAAAATTGATCTATTGCATATAAACCAATCAATAAATGTGACTACTATTTCATTTATTTTCAAAACTAATAAGAAATAATACTTAAAATACTTAAAATTATGCCTAAATGTATAAAATATATCTTTTAAATGTTAATAATTTATTAATAATTATTTGTTTTCCGATACCAAAAAATATGATACTCCGATCCGAAACCGCCGGTACTACCGATATCGCCGATACCGATAATCATAGGAATGGTCCGATACCGATTCCGGTACCGATGCTGTGAACCTTGATAATAACTACTTGGTGATTTACAAAACAATTTTGCAGTATCGGGAGAAAATGAGAACAGAATCACGAGGGTCCTTACTAAAGGCGAACAAACACACCTGCGGTTTGATCCTTGGCTTGGGCATGAGAATTTGGTGCATCGGCTTGGGTGGCAAGTATAAGGCATAATAGGGAGGTGGGAGCTAGTATCCAGCTTGATAGTTAATGGGGAATAGCGAGTGAATAACCATCCGGTTGGGAGGCTGTAGCCGTGAAAATTCAGGCGATTCCTAAGATGGATAGAGAGGTAGACGGCTGGTCCTGGAATAACGCGAAGTCGGGTACTTTTGAGTTTAGAGCAGCATTTGAGCATGTTCGGCAGCAGTTTGCTCCTATGTTGCACGCTAATCTCGTTTGGTTAAAAAATATTCAACATAAGATGCAATTCCATGTGCTCGAGTTGAGTAGAAGACGTTTACTAGCTATGGATCAGTTAGTTCTATTTGGAATTCACATGGATTCCCAAAGTTGTGCACTATGCAATTCGACTGATGAGTCCATCGATCAGTTATACTTTGATTGCCCATTTGCATGACATATTTGGAAAGTACATAGACCGAAGTTGTATATCCCTTCGTTGATATCAAGGAATATCAGTGTCCAGGTTGACAACATTACTGGTCAACGGTCACGGGAAGCTTAGTGGTTTGCAGATGCTCGAATATGGTTGGCAGTAACGGCGTGGCACCTATGGAGGGAAAGGAATCATCCCACTTTCGAGGGACTTGGCACACCCGATTGCGGGCATTCTTCATAAATTTGATATCAAAAGTTTGAGATGATTGTATACAAGTTTTTGTAATCATTTTATTTATTAATAAATTACATTTTATATATATATATATATATATATATATATATATAAAAGACCAGATATGGGAGGCCAAGTGACTTAATGAAAGGGAGTTATGGTCTCCTAATATTTTTTAGTTTTAAATAAACAAAATTGAGTTTTATTGTAAACCAGGGACCCCTTGAGAGTTGAAATGTCAACAGGGGCCTCTACCAATATACTAAGACTTCAAGGGACCCCCAAAAAAATCTCATATATATATATATATATATATATATATATATATATATATATATTTTATATATATATATATATATATATATATATATATATATTTGAAATTCATATAGTAACTGTATGGTTTATTCAGAAACCATAATCTCTATCGGATATTCAAATTCAAGTTCAATCACTAAAGTTGGTTGTTCTTCATGAGCACATTAAGGTCATTTAACTCGCTCGTTTAATTTGATGCTCTCCATGATATCTTTCACAATAAGGTCATTTAACTCGTTTAATTTGATGCTCTCCATGATATCTTCCATCATCTTCAGTTTCAGCTCTTGTCAGTCCTTTCAATAAAAGGTTTCCTGTTTCTACCTTGCTACATGCACCAGTTAATTACACCCCATTAAACTCTTGCAAGATATTGAAGTTTACCTTCCTTCAGTGTTGTAAAAATTCGACGAATCGGCGACTAGTCGGTAGTCAGTCTCTGTCGACTCGAGTAGGGTCCTAGGCGGCCAAGAAATCAATGCAGGCCAAAATCTGACGCTACGTTGAACTAGGCGGACGCCTAGTCAGACAATTAGCTATCAATCTACACATGGACTCAAAGAATAAAAGAAGAAAGAACAAACCTGGAGCCGAATTTGTACCTACGCCACTCTCTGAGAATAAGTCGTCGAGCGGGGTGGAGCGGAAGTCGTAAATGTCGGGGGAGGGAAGGATGTTGGATTCGTCGTCGAGGCTGAATCCAGATGGAATTGGTGGTTGCTCGTTAGTGCCGGCGATGGGAGACAA
Organism: Iris pallida; assembly: GCA_029216955.1. Taxonomy (NCBI): domain Eukaryota; kingdom Viridiplantae; phylum Streptophyta; class Magnoliopsida; order Asparagales; family Iridaceae; genus Iris; species Iris pallida. The sequence continues at coordinate 35,510,468 of JANAVB010004800.1, read as the reverse complement.
AGGCAAGGGAGTAGGAGTTCTCTCTTTCGTGAAGAAGAAACCTCACTCCTGGAGAAAAAATTTAGAGGCGGCAGAGTTTTTTCTCTCCTGAAGAAACCTCTCGAGTCTTATAGTTACTTAGGTTAGGATTAGACGATTAGGTATTGGGTTTTAGGTCCCGACCCAACCCGAACCCCTGGATATTTCCTTTGTATATATACGTTCGACTACAGAAACTCAAAAAATCCTGTAAATTTGGCCATCTTCTTTGTATATATACACATGGGTTAATTACTAGGAAGATGACACCTGAAAATTTTCTTTGTATATATCTATTTAGACCCCTTGTTAAGTTTATATATATTTTTTTTTTTTTGGAATAAGGGTGAATTTATTCCTCGCATATAGCGGAAAAGGTATTAAAGTACAACATCACAACTCTCCATGCCCCAAATACTAATATTATTGGGCCATTACAGATACATCGAATTCTATATTATGTAGAATTCCAATAGGGAGGTAGTCAAGCCCTCAAAGATACGTCTGTTCCGCTCCTTCCAGATGTGCCAAACAGACGCAGCAAGACGAACTCTGGCTCTTCTAGCCCACCCCGGATCCCGGCCTCTGTGATCTCGGATCCAGCTGAGAATGCTCCGGATGTCTCGATTCACCCCAACTCCTCCTCTCAGCTGTGCACACTGCTCAGTTCAAATGTGTCGGGTCATCGGGCAAACAAAGAAAAGATGCCCCATAGATTCATCGTCCTCATTACATAGCACACATTTGGCATCCGGGATCTGCATCCCAAACCGGAGGAGTCTGTCTCTCGTCATCAGTCTACCCCGGAGAAGACGATATGCACATAGTTGCATTTTACGTGCAACGCCCTTGCCCCAAATGAAGTCCACCTCCGCCAGATCGTGGTGGGTCCGAACCAAATCGTAGCAACTCCGAAAGCAGAATAACCCTGACCCGCCCCCCGTACCTGGGCCGGCCCAGCACCATGTATCCTCCGCCTGGCTAGCGTCGATAGTAATAAGGCGAATCTCCTCGGCTAGTTGAGCGGTATAAGTATAACTCTCTGGCCTCCAAACTCCATCTCTAATGATCCGACTACAAGTGAGCCCCCTGCCCGCTTCTCTGTCCAGCTGCCCCCCCAGAAGATCGAGCAAGGATCTGGAACCCAACCAAGGGTCCAGCCAGAGGTCGGTAGACGTCCCATCCTTCATCTGCCTGCAAATAGCGGTCTGAAGCACCGATCTACACCTAAGGATGGCCTTAAACGTGACTGAGAAATTGTTGTCTATCCTGCAAGCCCAGAAGTTGGTCCTCCTCAGGTATCTGTTCGCCATCCATTCTGCCCAGAGCGACCCCCCCTTGATGAATCTCCAGGCCATCTTCACACAAGCTGCCTTCTTGACCGAACGGAGAGGCCTCAACCCTACTCCTCCTTCCTCCCGAGGCCGACATAACTGGTCCCAGGATATCGCGTGCATCCCTCCCCTCCAGATGAAATCAGCACAGATGGCCTCCACTTTACGAATAGTAGTCGTGGGAACCTAGATAGACTGGAACCAGAACATCGTGATGCCTGCAATAACCGAACGCACCAACTCGATCCTGCCGCCAAAAGATAAACCCGCAGCTTGCCAGCCTTCCACCCTCCTCTGAGCAAAGTCCACCAAGCTGTGACAATCCTGCTCTCTGGCATAGTTGACCGTCAGCGGAACCCCCAGGTATTTCACTGGGAGCTCGCCTCTGTCCACACCTAAGGCGAAGGCTCTCTCCTCCTGCTGTGTACACCGGGAGCTAAAGTAGACTCTGCTCTTCTCCCTGTTTAACTGGAGCCCAGATAGCCGCCCGAACTCCTCCATAATGTCAGAGAGCGCTCTCATTCCCCGCATGGAAGGCTGGAGAAGCACCAATAAGTCATCAGCATAGATCAAGTGGGATACAACCGGACTCACAATCGGAAAAGGGGGACGATCCTCTTGCTATGCACAGCCGTATCCATCATGCAGGTAAAGTACTCCATCACCAAGGTAAATAGATACGGGGAGAGGGGGTCACCCTGCCTCAACCCCCTGTTGCTACTGAAGTAGCCATGCAGCGTGCCCTGATGAGGACTGAGAAAGTAGGGGAGCAAATGCACTCCCTCACCCTCGCAACCCACCTCTCGTCGAATCCCATGGCAAGCATCAAGTGACACAGGAAGTCCCTGTTGACCGTATCATAAGCTTTCCGGAGATCAAGTTTCACACAAGCCTTCATCCTCCCAGGTTTGCTGAACTCCCTCACCATCTCATGAGCTAGCAGGCTGTGCTCCGCTATCGACCGGCCCTTGATGAACGCTGCTTGATTCTGGGACACCAATCCATGCATAATCCCCTCCATACGCCTGCACATAAGATGAGTGATAATCTTGTAAAGAAAATTACAGCAAGCAATGGGCCGGAAGTCCGCAAGAGAAGTCGCTCCCTCCTTTTTAGGAACCAACATCAAAAAAGTGTGGTTCATCTCCTTCAGAAGCCTGCCCTCCACAAAGAACTCATGAACCGCCGCCAGGACATGGGTCTTAAGCACACCCCAGTGTCGCTTAAAGAACCCAGAAGAGAAGCCATCAGGCCCGGGAGCTTTGTTGGGATTGGCCTTCATAACAATATCCTCCACCTCCTCCATCCTCACAGGTGCCAGAAGCAAACTGTTCCCATGTCGGGACACCAGTCTCTTCGTGACTGTAGGTCCTAAAAAATCAAGTTGCATCAATCAACAAAGTCAAAAATTTAAGATATTCATCATTTTGATGAGTTGCGCAGACAACAGTTTGCGCAGATATCACTTTGCGCAGGCTGGTTTGCGCATGTTCTCAACTGCGCAGGCTGACGTGGCAGAAGTCATCATTGACTGAATCAAATCAGATCTTCCTGACAGCTGACAACACGACTAACGAGGAGGCTGTTCGTTTTTGACGCCGCACAGTGCTCGAGGGCGGCTGACAGGTGGCAGCGCAATCCGTGTTTGCGCAAACCACTTATGCGCAATCCGTGTTTGCGCAAACCATTTCTGCGCAGTTCATTTTGCATATTCTACCAATATAATTGACCAATTACGTGGCATTCATGCCATCAATTGCTCATTACGTGGCAACTGTCTATGCACGATCATGCGCATTTCAATCAAATGATGCCATGTGTCCCAGATAGTTGGCCCACGATCCAATAACTGCTTGCGCAATCCAGTGCTGCGCAAACCAGTTGCTGCGCAAATCAGCTTGCGCAGTCCAAAATAACTGAAAGTTAGTTATTTTCAGAACTCTATAAATAGAGTTTCAAGTCTTCATTTCAAGGGGGATCAAGATCAGAGATCAGAAATCAGAGAGTTCAGGAGTTCTTGCCAAAGTGCTGCTGCATTCTTCCGACACTTTTGTCTTCAACTTCAGAGGCTTTTGCCTTCAGTTTCCAGAGTTGTTTTCAACTTCAAAGGCTTCGTCTTCACAGTTCACATCGTCTAAGGGATAAAGCAATCGTCATCAAGATTGGATTCCTATAGTTGTAATTTTCCCAGAATTCTTGTAATCTTTATTACAGTTTGTATCAATAAAGTTTTATACTTTTGTTTTTGCAAACAAAATGGCGACTCTGCTGGGGACAACTTTCTCCTCCGACGAGGAAGTAGCAACTCAATGTGACGTAGCGTCTATCGGGAAGACGCAGAAGACGCTGGTTGTTAAGGTCAACCAGACAGCCTACGAGGCGATGCTCAACTCCAAGACCACTCCCCGTACTGTAGCCACTTCTGCTAAGAGCAAAGTGCGCTCAGTTTGGGTCTCCAAGTCTGCACAATCTGGCAGTTTTGCCACCAAGGATGCTGTACCAATTGCTGCACAATCTGCTAGTCAGACTGCTGCACAAACTGCTGTGCCAACTGTTGCACAGTCTGTCTCAGCAACTGCTGCACAATCTGTTGCAGTCAAGGCTGCGCAATCTGTTGCAACTGTTGCACAGGCTACTTCATATGCTGCCTTGTCAAAACAGAAGACTCCTATGACTCTGGCGCAATTGGCAGTGGCTTTTCCTGCGCAAAATAGCACTCTTGTAACTAAGGTGCATCCCAAGCACTCTAAGACAAGAACTCCTGATGCACTTCCTACCAAAGCTTCTAATGCACAAATGACTAGTGCACCTTCCACCCATGCGCAAACCAAGTCTGCGCAATTCAAGAAAAACAGCCTTTTGGCTAAATTTCCTTCTTCTCACAATAAAAGAAGAGATTCTACTCCTCTTCCCAAACACCCTATTGCCCCTGCGCAATCCATTGAGGGTAGTCCTTTGACTATTCCTCCTTCTCTTCAAAGCAAAGGAAAAGGTCCATTGGTCTTTTCTCAAACTTCCTTGTCTCATGACTTGGAATATAACAGAGGGAAACGCTCTTTAGCTAACCCTTCATCTCAAAACAAAGGAAAAGGCCCTTTAGTCTTTTCTCAGTCTTCTTCAGTCTTTACTGAAGAAGATCCATCTCAATGTGTCTCGGCTCCAATCAATTCAAGAACTCTGGCAAACAAGGATTCTTCTTTCCTTTATAACAAGAGTACTTGTACTAATCAAAGAGGTATTCTGCCTACTCCGATAGCAGAATTCCAGGACCTCCCGACTCTCCAAATTTGTCGTTCCAGACAGGGAAAACTGTTAGTGTCTCAAACAGAAACTCCTGAGGGTGAATTTGCTGACCTCAGAACTTATCTTAATCGACCCACTTCGGTAAAACGCAAACAGCCAATGCCGAAGGTTAAACATCATCAGAAACAAATCTCCAAAGTCAGAAATCCCGACACTTATGCCAATGAAGTGAGTACTTCCCTGTATACTCAAGGGACTAAACATTTGAAGAATCGGAATCATGTTCCAAATGTTATCAAAGAACAGATCCCTCGGAACTTTCCTCGTCCTGTTGTAGATCTTCGAGAACATCTAAGACAAAAACAGGATAATGTCTCAATATCTCCATCTCAACCATCTGATCATCACTGTAATCATAAAGTCATCATCCAATGCTGTTGTCAAACGACAAAACGATCTGTCTTCGATCGTTTAACTTTTGCTAAATCTGAACCTATGTCAGAAGAAGACGAAGTTTTGTATGCTTCTGTTAACATGACTTCTCGAGACACGGGGGGTAAAAGATGCTCTAAGCATAGTAGACTCCGTAAGCCAAGCCAACGGTATTTGGAATTACTTCAAGAAACTTCTGAAGGAGTATTTCAACATACCCGTTCCCGAAACCGAGATACAATCGGTCAAAGAAATCTTCCTCAAAATCCTTCAAGTCATCTCCCTGTTTCCCAGTAAGGAGATGATTCGTTTTCTGATTATGATGCATACAGTGAAAGTTCTGAACAAACAGTATCTTCCACTGTGCCAAGAGAAGTGACGGCTTATGTTGTCACCGATGATCCAGATGCTTCAACCTCCGCAAATCAGGAACAACGAATTGCTGCACTCGAAGACAAATTAAAAACTATGGCTGAGATGGTTGCTAGTATGCATTCCATCATTGTAGCACAGCATGTTACACCACCAACTGCACCTATTACTAGTCCAGAGATCATAGCGTCTTCAATACCTGCCAATACTGGGCTGGGGGTAGTGCCTCCTCAAATACCTCCTGTACAAGTGCAAGTACAAACTACGCCTAGTCATTCAGGAGCTGGGGGTAGTGCTTACAACGCTGTTCCTCCTCCTACCACTACAACTCAACCTGCTCCTTCTTCTTTATCAGAAGACGCCAATGAAGCTGTCAAACTCTTACGAACCCAGTTTGAAGCATTTAAAGAGAAAGACAATCTACAAAGGTTGGGGATTAAACAACCCTATCCGGTTGAATGGAAGGACGTCCCGTTTCCCCCAAAGTACAAAATCCCTACAATCTCTCTGTTCGATGGCAGTACTTCCCCAAGTCAATTCATCAATCATTTTGAGGTAATGACTGTTCAACTTCAGCCAAATGACGCTCTTCTTACCAGAGTGTTTGTCGGTTGTTTAGCCGGCGTAGCATACGACTGGTACAGAAGTTTGCCCGATGGTTGCATCACATCCTTTTCAGGTCTCAAACAAATCTTTCTGGAACGGTTCTATGAAGGATTTAATGATATGACTATGTCAGCTCTCAACAAAATCAAACAAAAACATAATGAAACGGCTGAGAGCTTTATTGAACGGTTCTGCCGTGAAGCCTTGAAAATGCCTCCAGGGACTCCCGCTGCTGTCACTATTGATACTTGTAAGGCGAATCTTTTACCTATTATCAGTATGTGGACGGGATCAACCCAATTCCAAGATTGGCCCTCATTCATCGTCAACGCCAAAGCTGCTGAAGTAAGTGCCGACAAGTTCAAACAATTGGGGGTACAAATGTCTAATCTTGATCGCGATGAGCATCAGAATTCAGGTGGTGGCAATCGCCAGAACAATCGCAAAGCGAAAGAGACTTTAAACATTAACTTGAACAAAAATAAAGAATCTTTGGCTGTCAATGTGGCCTCACCTACATCTACTCCTACTCCTTCTGCACCTCCACCGAGGGAACCTCGTCCGAAGGTAGAATATTCCTTTGACGAAAATGACACGGCAAGTATCTTTGAGTGTTTACTCAAAAGCAATAAAATTCAACTTCCTGATCCAAAGAAACCTGATGAAGTCAATAAGACTGATCATCCCAAATATTGTGTCTATCACCGATTCATTGGACATCCTACTCGAGCATGCTATGTGCTCAAAGGTAAGATTCAAGAGCTTGTCAATGCAGGTGTAGTCACTTTGCAACAAGATGAGAAGACTGTTACGGCAAATATGGTTTCAGTCCAATTTGGAGATTTCCCTCCGCAGATAATACAGCATGGTGTCATTCCGATTCCTAACGCAACCCTTGAGATTGAGAATCTCCCGCTTCCATCCAATGAAGGTCTTATTCCCTTGTCTCTTGACAATGGTGAAATTATGTGGATCCATCCTGATCTTGCTCCAGAATTTGAGATACCTTCCAAGAAGAAAACTCGTTCTAAAGGCAAAACCAAAATCTGCAACATGGTATCTTTTGATCCCATTGTTGACGAAGAGATTTTGTTAGGCACCAGATCAGGAAAAGCTTATTTGAAAGATCATTCTGAAGGTCAAAGGGATCCTGCTTCTTCTTCCGAACCTACTCCGGCACAACCTGCATCTGCTGAAGAGGTCCCTTCTACATCTTCACCAGTTGTAGTGTCAATTTCTCCTAAGCCAACAACGGCTGACAAAGGCAAGCAACAAGTTCGATTTGACAAACCTCTAAAGAAGTCATCTCCTACTGGGCTTGAGAAGCCTTACAATTTTGATATATTGGCTCAATTAGCCAATACACCAGCCAGGTTGTCAATCTTTGAACTCTTGCGTCTTTCCAAAGAGACACGAGAAACTCTAAGTGAAGCTCTGATGCAGGCTGAAACTTGCTTAACTCTTCTCAAGAAGCCAGAATCAGAATCAGTCTCTTGTCATCACAGTCATAGTGTCTTGGAACTGATCCCAAATATTACCTTCACTCAGGATGATATGCTAATGGAAGATAATAGACATGATCGTCCTCTTTATTATACAGGATATGTAGATTCAATGAAGGTTGATCGTATCCTGATAGATCCAGGGTCTGCACTTAGTATTATGCCAAAGACAATGCTAGATGCATTGAAGATACCAATGCATAGTCTTTCAACCACGATCACTACTATTCTGGGATTTAATCAAGGAAAGAGTGAACCTTTGGGCAAGATCCGTCTAAAACTCCAAATAGGCAATCTTCGCACAAAGGTGACCTTTTATATCATTGACAATCATGGTTGTTCTTATAATGTTCTCCTGGGAAGGCCATTCCTCCATGAACACAATGTCGTTCCATCAACTCTTCATCAATGCTTTAAATACGTTGATGACAAAGGACAAGTTCATAAGGAAGTTGCGGACCTTTATCCTTTCAAGGGTATTGAAGCTTATTGCAACGATGCTCGTATGTACAAGGATGAATTTATGAAGGTAGTATTGGCTATGGATACTGAAGAAGATCAAAAAGCAGTACCTCAAGACACTCTTATCATACCTGTTAAGGGGCGAGTTTCTCATCCTCAATCTTCCAAGCCACTGGTTATTCACTTACCAGTTCAAAAGAAATCAGTTGATGCTGATGAAAATCAAAGGGAGCTCACCTCTTCTGAGCCACTTATTATCGACTTACGTCGTAACAAAGACAAAAAAAAGCTCATTCCTTCTGAGCCACTTGTTGTTGATCTAAATCGCAACAAGGAAAAAAGGGGGCTCACCTCTTCTGAGCCACTTGTTATCGACCTCCGTCGTAACAAGCCTCCTCCACGTTCTTCTTCTCCCCCTCTTGTAATCAATTTGACCAAATCTGCTAAGGTTAAAGGTCCTGTTGTAAATACTGATGTACAAATCAATGAAAAAGCACCTACTTTCCAGTATATTGATGTTATTTATTATACTAAAAGTTATTTGGATATGTTAGATAGCTTCCAATCAATTACACTGGGAGTCGTACAATCTCTTCAGACAGAAGTCTCGCTTGAAGATCCAGATGATTCTTACCGTATTCATCCTTCTTTAAAGAAAGGTGAAAGTTCAGCATTTTTATATAAAAGACCAGAAACAAAGATTAACTATACGGATGATAGCAAAGTTAACGATACGGGACGTCTCCAGTTCCATCGTTATAGTCAACAATCAAAAGACATCCTTCGAAAGATGGGTTACGACTTTAAGAGCGGCCTTAACTATGGTAAAGGTAGACGAACTCCCATTCGTACAACAGTTCCAAACGGAAAATCACAAATGTATTATGACAGGACCAAGAAAGGTCTCGGATATACTTCTCCTCCACTGTTATCCCCAGCAGCTTCTGAATCAGATAGTGAAGAACGTTCTAACTCTTCTGATTCCAGATCATGGGATTCCGATACCAGCATCGGTGAAGTCCATCGTATAATTGTATCTTCTAACATGGTCTCTGTTGAACTACCAGAAGGCTGTGATGAAAATGTTGAAGAAAGTCCGGAAACAGATCCTTGGGCTCAACATATGGATAACCAATGGGTACTTCGATTTGAACAACGTGAACCTCCTACTGAAGATCAACTACTTCAAATTGATGTAGGAGAAAGAGATTCACCTCGGCCAATTTTTATTAGCAAAAATCTTCCAGAAGCAGACAAACAAGAGTTGATTCTTCTTATTAAAGAATATATCGACGTCTTTGCCTGGAGTTATGAAGACATGCCAGGTTTAGATCCTAAGATTGCTACTCACAAACTGAACATTCTTCCTAATGCTAAACCAGTCAAACAGCAACAAAGGCGATTTAAGCCTGAAATGATGGACGCAATTGATGATGAAGTCAAGAAGCTCATCGCTTGTGGCTTTATTCGAGAAGAGCAGCATCCTGATTGGGTAGCCAATGTCGTCCCAGTTCTGAAGAAAACTGAAAAAGTTCGAGTCTGCATCGACTTCCGAGATCTCAATGAAGCATGTCCAAAAGATGAATTTCCTCTTCCTATCACAGACGTCATGATTGACAATACTTGTGGGTTCGAAAGGATATCTTTTATGGATGGATTTTCCGGATATAATCAGATCAAAATGCATCCTGAAGATGAAAAGCATACATCTTTCCGCACTCCTCGAGGAGTTTATTGTTATACAGTGATGCCATTTGGTCTCAAGAATGCGGGTGCAACCTACCAACGGGCTATGAGTACCATTTTCAGAGAACATCTTCGTAAAACAGTCGAATGTTACGTGGACGATATTGCTGTTAAAAGTCGTCTAAAAGAAGATCACATCCAAGATTTGAGAACAATATTTAATCTCATGCGTCAACATCAGCTCAAGATGAATCCCACCAAGTCATTTTTGGGTGTCTCTAGTGGCAAATTTCTCGGCTTCGTCATTACCTCTAAGGGTATACACGTGGATCCCGAGAAGATCAAAGCCATCCAAGAGATGCGTCCTCCACGCAACCTAAAAGAGCTACGAGGATTCCAAGGCCGACTTGCGTACATCAGGCGATTCATTTCGAACTTGTCTGGACGCTGCAGACCATTCACTCAACTAATGAAGAAGGGTGTATCTTTTGTTTGGACTGAAGAATGTCAACGAGCATTCGACGATATCAAACAATATCTTATGAACCCACCAGTTTTGGTGCCACCTATCTCTGGCATTCCATTCTTGATGTATGTCCGTGCTATGGACCATTCATTGGGTGCCTTACTTGCCCAAAAGAACAAAGAAGGCCATGAACAAGCTATCTACTATCTTAGCCGAACTATGATTGGTGCTGAACACCGTTATAGTCCTGTCGAGAGAGAATGCTTGGCTCTCATGTTTGCTGTGCAAAAGACGAGGCATTATATCATTGGTCAAACTATTCATGTTATATCTCGAGTTAACCCTCTCCGGGTACTCATGAAGAAACCAAGTACACTTAATTCTCGGTTGGCTACATGGGCAATCCTGCTAGCTCGATTTTGACCGCCAAGCGCCGATTTTGACCGCCATCGATTTTTCTGGCCGATTTTAGCATAATCGGTTTGTTGGGGCTCCGCCTAGGCGCCTGAGTTGGGCAATTTTTAGAACACTGATAAAATCAGGAACTAGGTTTTAACCATTTCGACTTTCCAAAAAATGGCCAACTCTAGAATTTCTCAAAAATTTCGGCAAAATCTCCTTTGTATTTTGGAGTCCAAAATTTTCACAAAAGTATAAACACACTCGGAGCAACCATCCGTAGAATTTTCGGGTATGCCGACCCCTTCGGTGGAGCAACTCTCCACACCGGAAATCGCACGCAAGTGTAAATATATATAATTCAAATAGAAAGTTCCTTACCTTGACAAGCATGCTATTTATTTTAGCTATTGCAATCGCCAAAATAAATGCTATGTCCAGTGTTAGAACAAAGAGATAACAAGCCAAATCCTAATAATCCATACACACTAAAAGAATACATACAATTATAAATCATTTGTAAGATATTGATCATTAAACTAGTCTAGGTATTAAATCCTTGTGTGAAATCAAAATTTAACAAAACTTGTTAAGGAACTCATCAATAATTCCTAGGTCTTAGAAATTTCTACTTTTGATAAAGCGTACATAATAGTTGGGATACAATTTTGCATATAAAAAAAATATAACTAATAAGAGACTGAATTTTCTAGAATTTCAAATTTGCTACCGACTTAATTTAACATTGTCTCATTTCAAATGAATACCCTAAATTCATCCCTTGACTCCTAATATAAATACGAAATGATTGTAGAGCCACAAATTAAAATGAGTGTATTATAGACTATCTTTCGGAGATCATATAAGGTATATCCTAGTTTAAAAATTGACCCTAAGGTTACCCAATTGTCCGATGTCCTTAAATACTTATTTTAGCTAGTTCAAATAATAACTTATAATTAAGTGTATTCTAAAAATTTGGACAGAATTGGATATATGTAAAAATTGTATGTAAATGCTAGTTTTTTCCATTAATCTCTAAATCTATGCCAACTCAAATGTGGTTAAATCATACAAGGTATCAAGAGCTAAATATCATGACACAAATTTGCGAAACCATTATTCCTTATTTCTTTTGATTGACTATCAAAAACTATGGTTCAAGAAACTTATTTCTTTTAAATTGACTATCAAAACTATGGTTAAAAATACTAGTGAAGCATACATTTGCCTTTCTTTTCTTCTTTTTTTTAAACCATATGCATGTATCCAATAAATTGAGATATACATATATATCTAAAAATATATGTAACCGAATTTTATACACATACATGCGTATCGTATCAATAAAAAAAATTTCACCCGGATGTGTCCGATTTGTGTCTTATAATGAAAATTCATGTTGTATTAAAAAAATACGTGTGTACATGAATTGTGTGAAAAAATATATTTAATCTTCTCTTCCTTAGACTCATATTTGTTTCTAATCATATAATTTAAACAAAATTATATAAATCTAATGGAGAAGAGGCTAACTAAATAAATAATCCATATTTGAAAATAGAAATTGGAGTACATAAAAAGAACTTGGAAGGAGGGCTTGCCTTTGGGGATGAAGGGTTTGGAAATTGGGACTAGGGCTTGGATCTTCTTCTTCTTCAATTACTTCTCCAAATTCTCCTTCCTTCAAATTCTTCTTTTTAGAAGAAAAGGGGTTTGGGTTTAGGTTTTGTTGATGGAGGTCATGATGGAGATGAATATGATGATGGTGGAGGTGCCAGTAGTGATGGCGACGGTCGGCCGGTCGGACGGCGGTGGCGGCAGCCGTAGGCGGCGCCGGCGGGCGCAGGTGGGGCGGCGGTGCCGCGGGCACTGATCCGAGCTACTATGGAGAGGGTTTATGAGAGGGAGAAAGAGAGATGGAGAGAAATATAGAGAGAGATATATGTGTAGGGAGAGAGTGTGGGAATGGTGTTGTAGGTGAGGGAGGAAGGAGAGGGTTGGGTTAAGGAGAGAGGAGGAGAAGCCCTCTCTCCTTCAATACAATTATAAGAGAATTTTCTAAAAAAATCTAACAACATCATCATAACTAAGGATATGGGTGAAATGTCTTGTTTACCCCTTCCATTTATGCATGGTGACAAGTGTATAATGAGGTGGCTTGAACAATTGAGAACTTACAAAATTTTCAAAGGGCTTATTTGAGAAAGAATTAGATATTAAGAAAATACCTAAATCCATATTTATAAAATTGGCATGAAATAATAATTCATTTGAAAAAATAATTTTTTTAAAATAACTATATAAAATATAACAACTAATCTTGTGAATACCATGATATCCGAAATCGGATTTCGTATCTCCAAATGCAGTTATGACACACCCCCCCCCCCCCCATGCACCATCGGATAGGGGGGCCCGCGCACACGTCCGCTCGATCCAATGGTCGAGGGCGACGGGACTCCCGATCCGGACCTGAACCCTATATATATATATATATATATATATTGAAATGGTCTGGTGTACTCAGATCTTTTATTACATATCTCCTGGGACTTAGTCTGGGCCTATTTATATGCATGTCGTTCTTCGATTATTGCATCTGAAGCATTCTATGTTGCAGCAACACGGGGAATCTGACTCAGTGATCTTGAAAAATTAGGTCACGACACATCAGTCAACACACCTAATATATATAATTGTAACAATAATAATAATAACTCAACAAAACTTATGGAAAAGAAACAAAATAAGTAGGAGAAACCATACTTACATAGCCTATAACAAAATTCTCAATTGCAAAATTTGCAACTGCAATGAACTTAAAACAGGGGAAATAAAGATCAGATCAACACAAAATCCCTATCATGCTTCGTATGCTTCAGTTCTCTTCAAAGGCTTTCAATGTAGAACTATTCCCCCTCCATTTTGATGTTGCGACTAGAGAGTCATAATTAATGTACAATGGAGGTTCTTTGCTTCTCATGTGAGTGGTGGCACAGGAGAGAAGATGAGAAGGAAAATTGAACAAAAGAGGAGGGGATGAGAAATATGAGAATTTGGGGGGAAGTAAATTTTAAACCCGAACCTCCTCCTTATCACCTAAGTTATGGGGGCCCAACCCGATCCAACCCGTAACTTAAGTTATAAGGCAGAGGTTCAGGATTTAGAGTTTACCTCCCCCAAAATCTTCAATTCCTTATTGTAAGTGTTCATCTTCCTCATGTTCATAGAGGACACAACGACGCCCACCGACGGTCACGACCAACGTTGACGAGCCCACGTTTAGAATCTGCCAAGAGTGTTGTTACGATGCAAGTGAAGCACAAGGTACAAATAATGCTCAAGGTACAAGGTACAAGGCATGGCATGTTCCTCAATGAAGTGAGGTGCACATTTTTTTATTTGTTTTAAAACTCTAGAATATACAATAAAATTGATTGTAATATCCTAATTAATCATTTATTGCATAGATAGTTTAAAAAATTGCAAATTTAAAAAATTCACCCAAGAGGTTGTTGGACTCGACAATGAGACAAGATGCCGTAAAAGAAGATCGATGCTAGCCTAATGATGAATTGTTTGATGTGACGAGAAAGAAAAAAAGTATAAAATAATTCAGAAGAAATAAGTTGATAAAAGAGCACACTTGAGGAAGGTAATTAGATTTTAGTAGGAGAATTTTATCAATGTAGGAAAATCATCGACAACGACTAAATTGAGTAATAAAAAAAGAGAAGACCGTGAAAAAGAAAGAAAAAAAAAATTGAACTTGCAATTAAAAGATAACTTGAATCCTTTGACTGGGAATAAGTTGTTGGCAATTGAACGATGAGGGTCAACAAAGATTGTTGAAGAATTGAATGAGGGTCTAAAAATAATAGAGAATAAAGATGGAATTATGAAAGTAGAGAGTTAAAGTATGTTAGTTGGGTAGTAGGGTGCACATTATAGGTTCATGATTGAGCCAAAACAAAGTAAAATCTAAAATTTCATATTAGGTATTATGAGGCGGCGCCTCAATGGGCTATGGCACGACTGTGCGCCTCAATGAAGCACAACGCCTCGCTTCATGGCAAGGTGCCACGACCCTCCAATGGCGCACACCTCGATGCATCATTGACAATAATGTCTGCGAACAAATCGTCCAAACATGTATACGAATCTGACACAGATTTGCAGCCCATATTATCTTGTTTCTGCTTCAAAGGATGCATCATTCCTCAAAAAGCCACCTGGTGGACAAATGTCCATTGCACGTTCTACTCAAGCAGATTGACTATCAACACCATGATCCTCTCCTCGGACGGACTACTCCTACAAGTTTGGCTCTCAATCAATTGTTACCAAAATATCTCAATCTATTCCCCTTTTAATATTTTAGCGCATAGAGCATTTAGGGGATTCGAATCTCCAATCTGATTTTTCGAGTCCTCTCTCCAAGTCGTAGACCACTTTGACCAATATTTGTTGACATTCATACATGTATACATGTAGCAGCAATCCATTGATATTAAAATCGGTTTCGGACTCTTCTTATGAATATCAGCATCAATGATATCAAAGTTACGATTGGGGCTTGTTTGGTTCGCGGATGTGAGGCTGAAATGGGGACCTTTTTGCAACTGCACCATGGTTTGACCCACATCCTACATTTGGTTGCACTTGTTGGGGGGGGGGGGGGGGGGGGGGGGGGGGGGAGGGGGGGGAAGGAAATGTTTTGACAATATTGCAATAGTAGTTCTTTTCCGTCACTTTTTTGGATTCTTACTTCCTAGAAGAAAAAAACGGATGTGGGCGAGATGTGACGTGCTCTTCTCTACAGATCCATGGTTGAACTCTGTTGGAAGTGAGATTACGCTACGATCATAACCCTTACGCCCGCCAAATTTGTAAGCCTAACCGAAAATTTGCATGTTTTCCATATTTTTGTCAGAATTACTTTCCATCTTTAAGTTTTCAGTAGATCTGGACTATCTATAATATGTTGTTCGATTTGAGAAACGAAGAACTTTCGAAGGGATATCAGCCAAAAATTATGTCTGCATGTCTATTTGAGTGATTTTTTCGACTTCTTCGACTTTATCGAAGGGTTTTTTCGGTGGTTCTTAGCGGATATGGGAGAGATCGAGTGTTTTCCATGGATTTTTTTTTTTGCTGATTTTTTTCGACTTCTTTGACTCAATAGTCTGCATGTGTTGAAGATCCAGAATATTGAGCGTTTTTTATGGATATCTTTGCTAGTTTTCTGTTCGAGTTCTTCGGATCTGGATTAATGAAATTTTTATCATGTTTATGACCCCTAAACATGATAAATAATTGGTGAACAAAAAATTGGGTTCCGCTCAAATGATGAAAGATATTTACATATTTTGGGGACTGTTTTGTGGAAAACATGCAGAAGTTTGCAATTTTTTGGTGCTAATTTTATGTGAACTGGACACAATCCATATGCTGGCAGTATGGCATCGGAATGAAGATAGAGTAAAGCTAAAAGCTTTGCATTACTTCTCATGTGAACTGCATTGTCAGAAAAGTAATATGTTTAACACTATTGGCATATGAAATATATGAGCAAAAGTAATATGTGAACTGGAGTTTAATCTAGTAACTTTCTTTCTCAGCTTTTTCTAAGACTTGTGTTGCTAGTTGAATAAGATTATGAGTATCTTTATGTTGAATGGGTGAGAGCTGGTCATGTTTGTGTTACAGTTGTTGGACTTCTTTGAAGTAACGTGTAGGTCACTCTAGAGCGGAGGTGAATAGAGTCTGTGCCAATAATGACCAATAAAAATAACTCTGTGCTAAATCTAGAAACAACTACTAAGATAATATATATGATCAGAGATAAATAATGCGGAAATAAAAGAGTTCAGAGAAGCAATCTCAAACACAGCGATTTTAACCTGGTTTACCACGTGGAGGACTAGTCCAGACCTGAGAACTCTCGCTCAGGATTGAAATCCATTATTTGTGAAATAGCGTCCACCACGTGCCTTTAGTCCGAAGAGCACGCAAACTTCTTTACAAAACACGAGCGTTTGGATCGAAGCGCTCGAACATTTCAACTTCGCGGAAAGCGAAACTTGGAATTTTCCAAGTGACTTTTCTTTCACTCTTGCACACAACTTCTAGCTGATATCGCACTGAGCACCTTAGGCTAAGGAGAGTTGTGGCTTAGGAGATATGGAAGAATGAGGCTTGGGGTAGTAGAGCTTAGAAAGCTTGAATATTTGAAGGTAAGAGATGATTTGAAATGAGAGAATTCAAGCTCTATTTATACTACTCTAGGGAGGCAGAGTTCGGCCCGAATTCTGTCCTAAGAATTCAAATTTTTGAACGTTGGACATCTTGTATCAAGCAGGCCCTAAAAATTAGGGTGCTGAAAATCAGGGAGCAGAGTTCTGCCCGAACTCTGTGTTCCCTGGGCCAGAAGCTCTATATGACTAGCATTGGTTTGGTTTGGTTAGGAATTGGTCTGTTTGTATGGTAGAGCTTTGAGAGATATGTCTAGGGGTTGAGATGACACAGTGCGACTCAACATACACATTCTCCTAAACTCAATAAATTGAAAATTATAGACTTAGAACAAATAGGAAAACCAAGAGCCCTTTGATGACGTCTTTCTTCTGATATTTGAGCAGACCTAAAGACGTCTTTTTCCTTGACAGCAGTCGTCCAAAGATATACAGATCTGGAAATCTAAATATCTTTCGGGGGCTTTGCCCCCGAACCCCCACGGGGGACGCTGCCCCCTCGACCCCTGTCCGCTAACCGGACAAAGAAACCCCCCGATGCGAGGTCCCGGATAGGTCGCTAGGCAATTCAGAGAAATCTTCTTGTATGACGCTGTTTTTGGCCCATCATTAATTCTCCATTGCATATGCCCTGGTTTGATCATGCTTACTGCATGTCTACAAATACATGTTAGACGAACAAAACAATATGTTGCAGTACGATACAATCATAGCAATATGATATAGAACAATTAGGACAATGCTAAGTTTAAGTAGCAACATAATAGTGAGTATATGAATATTAGTGACATCATTATGTTAAGCTTAATTGATTAGCCATATTCAAAAACACGATGTAATCACTGAGCTAACAATCTCCCCTTTTTTTATTATGGCAAATCGGTTAAGTTTAAGACAGATACGACAGATGCATGTATCACTAATAAACACATACTACTAGAAGATTGTGTACTAACTTAAACTTATTTTTCCCCCTTTGACATGATCAAAAAAAAAAAACTCCCCTACAATGTAATATTCATGTTCTTGTACATAAATTTATGACAGATATGCATATACAATCACATAAAATATCACATCACATGTTTCTCCTCCTTTTGTCACTTAGCAAAATAGACACAATGTAAAGCTCCTCCGTAAAAGGATAGAAAATGAAATCAATCTTAAGTAAATGAATCAGAGCATGAGAAAGGCTTGGACAGTCATGATCAATATATACTAAATGAAGAATCAATGGGAGTAGTGTGTAAAGACATGTATAGAAACTACATACCAAATGTAGAGTATCAGAACGAAAATAGCTTGTCAAAACACAAATAGTTGGTAAAACTAAAAGAATTTGAAAATAATCAGCATATAGTTTACCAACATGAAATCTAAGAAAGACATCCAAAAACATAGTATGATATGATATATTACTCTAGTTTTGGAAGAGATTTATGAAATAAAGGATTTTAGTCAAAAGCCATGAGGATTGTAAATAATAGATATCAAAGAAGAAAGATACCAATTGAAATATTGAATTACATAAACTTGAACGTTAATCAATGAAACCATGATAGTCACAATTGTCCACAGACAAAATAAAGGAATGATCAATGTAAAATAGAGCAATTGATATAAAATAACCTCATTGTTTGCAAATCTATTTACTTATACAAGTTCATGCCTTTGAACTCAATTACCTTATTATGCTATATGAATACCCTTTAGATAAATATGAAGGTAAAGAAAAAAATGCTTGAGAAAGAGAAATTCAGTCTACTTGAATGCTCCCCGTCAAACTATTACCAATATAGATAAAATCATGAATTTTGGGTAAGTCCTCAACAAGGAAAGCTAAATCAATTAAGCATACAAGGAAAGCCAAATCAATGAAAGCACAATAGTTATCAAGATAAGATACGAAATTTAATATTAACGAGATGACTTATTTAACTCATATAAAAGAGAGATAATATGATGAAAACAATTGCCTATACTCTCATAAACCTTTCACGAAATAACAGTATCATGACCTCAATCACTAAGATATGAATAATGATGAAAATATGGGTCTATGATAAATTAGGTATACGACATATTAAAGGGTATAAATGAATTGGACAAATTAATGTGCTTTCCCTCAAAATATGCGTATCTAATTCCAAAGCACTTATAGCATAAAAAATGATAACTTCAAAATCTAGGGATAAATCAACTATGAATTTCTCCCCCTTGCTCAATTCATATAAGGCTATAAAATCGCCATAAAACGAATAATGTCATCTTTAGTCAAGAAGAGATATCCACTTAATAGCTACTAAAGACGATAAATTAAAAGAATATTCAATTTTAGCACATGTAATCAAAAGATGACATACACTAACCTATATAGAAGAATCTCATATTTAAATATGATAGATCAATGTATGTTACCTTTTGAGAAAAATGTCATCATGAAAAGGAATAAAGTCAATTAAATCAATCATGATGAAAGTCAAAATATAGCTCAAAAATACAAAAAAATAAAACTCAAATATCATGTCCATGATTATCTAATTAAGAAACGATCAACCAATTTATTGCTTTGCATGGACTATGTATGTTTTACCACATATGTACCTATCAACGGATAATAATCCAACCTTGCTAATACTAAATGAGAAACCAATGAAGTTCAAATAGCAAAGAGCATGTGTGATAATCCATGAGTAGTCAAAGTAGAGCAATAAATTAACTTGATAACCACATAATTAGATAATATAGGACTACTCAACCATTAGGATCATTTATCAATAAAAGTAAACATGATCCAACGAATCTCATCAAGAGAAAATCCCAAATTCATATTTATAATAAAATCTTACAAACTGATGGAAATTTAAGAGATGCTTACCAATGACTAGTATGGAAGGAAGTTAAAGCAATGAATCACAAACCTCAATGGAAACAAGATTAAATAAAAAAATTGTCAAACTAATTTTAGAGACCAAACATATGTATCTAAAATAGAATACAAATTTCATCAAGACAATTCATAAATCTTGTTTTTGTAAACTAGCATATCACATATAGATTGAAATTCAAGAAGATAGCTAGATGAGTGAAAGTGAACAAAAATTATGTAGCTTAATCAATACAACGTAAATAAGCAAGCTACATAACTAATTAAGATTAATGAGGTAGGCCATTAACATGATAAATGTGCTCATTAAATCTTAAGTCACTAACACTAAAGATACATGCTTAAGCATAGAGTTCACAATAAGGATAATATATTTTGAATGATCAAAATGATTTATATAATCTTTGTTAAGCAAGGATAAGAGTATAAGATAGCAAGTAAATGAATTAGACTCTCATCAAGTAAAGGACAAAAGAGATGTTCATAAAAACACAATAGAACAAATCTCTTTGCCAAGTAATAAAGAAATAATAGATTGATCTAGACAATGCACAATTATAGCCATTATGAAAGTGTATTCTCTAGACATGGAAAATCTCAACGCAAAAGCTCAACCCATAGTAGCTAAAGACATAAGAAATATAATGTATCAATTACATGTATTCTTATGTGCTGCAAAAACATCATTGGACAACAATAATTCAAAAGAAACATATGTCCAAGGAATGAGCAAAGAAAGACCATTAAGATCAATAAAGCTAATTAAGAGCTAAAGATAGTAAGAGACAATTTTTTTAAAGCTTTCATAGTGCACCATAGTGAAATATAAAAAAATAGACTAGAAAGTGCACTAATTAAGGAGGTAAAATTAACAAGCAAGATAAAACACAAAAACATGTGATCGTTAAAAGAACTTCCATAAATAGTCATGAGCAAGATACTAATAAATATTTTCTCTCAACATCCTAACTTGAAGAAGTAAAACAAATACATATCAGAAGTTAGGAATCATTAATATATATATATATATATATATATATATATATATATATATATATATATATACTAGTCATAACCCGTGCCCATAGGACATGATTCATTTAAGGTATTCCCCCTCAAAATCTTGGACCCCCAATTTTAAACCAACAATAATAATTTTGAGGCCCCCATCAAAATATTAAATCCCAACCACTGCTGGATGTAAATTTTCTTTGGATTCCCCATAAAACCCCACTCTCAATAATGCTCATCCACAACCATTATGAGGCCCCTATCAAAATATTAAATCCCAACCATCAAAATATTAAATCCCTATCTTTGGATTTCCCATAAAACCCCACTCCCAATAATGCTCTTCCCCATAAAACCCCACTCCCAATAATGCTCTTCCCCATAAAACCCCACAACCGTTGATTCATCAAGATTAAATCCCAACCACTCTTTATCTTGGCACAGTCAGCCCTAGGATTCAAAAACCTTTGTGTTTTGTATAATAGATATATATATATATCACAAATATGCATATATGAAAAGATCAAAAATCAATTAAAAGGCATGTATCCATAAAGTCAACCAAAAAAAAAGCTAAGAAGATATCATCAAAATAAAATTTTAAGGAAGAAGCTAATTGATTCAAGAAGATATGCACAAATTTTGTCAAGGAATCAATAGCTAAAGTATGGGATAAGCACAAGTTTGAAGGAAGCAAGTATAATTAAATATTCTTCAAAACAATATAAAACCGGAGCTTAACTCATATGCCCACATAAAGTTATTTATACAAAAAAAAATATATATCAATATAAGAAATACATGATCTACATGCAAATGGAAATTTAATGAATATAGTCATGTATCCTTAATGAATGTTTGAAAAACTATCACAAATTTAAAACACGTATAAGTAGGCTTTATTAGGCAAATACATAATTGATTCATAAGAGGTTTAATCAAAATAAAACATGAAAATCAATAGTGAATATATTATGTAAGCACAAGGTTAAAATGGAAGTATAAGTGTATACTTGCCAAGTGATAAGAAGCTTGTGTTAAACATATATATTCACAAATACCAATTGAAGATAAATATGACATATTAAATACAAATCGGCAAGAAGTAACTATTTCAAAACTTTTAAAGACGGAGAGTTAAAGTTAACTCAAATCAAAACCAAGGTCCTATGGACTAGAGTGATATGCATACTTTATAAATAAGGATTAAGAATAACGAGCATGCATATATAAATGTGTCACACTTAATAGAAAATGAGTAATAAACTACATAGTGTGAACTAATCATTTAAGCTAAGTAACTAGTCATGCTAGATAAAAGAAATAATAAGAAAATTAACTAAGCATGCTAGTATTATATCTCACATTGATTTATATAAAAAGCAACTGAAGGATATCAATGTGAGCTAGTAACAAGACATCCAGAGAAACATGCTAGATTCTACAAATATAAACCATTTAAAGATAATCATTTAGCATGTTACCAAAGCGGCTCTAGTGGCCACACTTGTGTTGGTACAATTGCTTGAAAGATGTCCTTTGAGCTTTGCAACCACCAACACGCTTCTCGGTGCTATGTCCCGATACAAGAAGCTCCACCTACAATATTAGGCGAAGACTTTGGTATCCAAATAAACTTGGATCCATATTTGTTAGCTTTAGAGACTCATATACTATTGACTCTGGTATTGGTAGAAAAACTCCTACGAATAGGACAAGTTAAACTTATGTGTCCAATGCGAGAGCAATAGAAGCACCTAATACTAGTGTGTGCACATGTATCGGAATGAGCATGATTATGAACATGTGACATACTAGAATGATGAATATCTCTAGAGTGAGCATGCATGGATTTGGTCTTAAGAATATCATGTTCTAATAGCAATTTATCATGCATACAAGTAAGATAATCAAATTTAGTTTTTAAAGTATAATTATTTTTTTTCAAATATAGCAATTTTAGAAATAAAATCATCATTTTGTTTCTTTAAAGACTCAATAGAAGTATCATGCAAATGATATAGCTCATGTGTTTGCTTCTTAAGATCTTCTAATGATGAGGAAAGAGATTTAATTTTCAAAATTAAAGAATCATTCAAACTCTTTAAAGAAATACAAGATGAGTTTTGAGAGTCAAGTATAGACAATAAATCATTGTTTTCATTTCTCAAAAACTCATTAGATTCTTCTAAATGAATGACCTTTTCTGAAAGTTCATTTGTAGAATGGAAGTCCTCAAGAATCTCTAAGGATTGTTTAGTCATAACTTTCTACTTAGAGCATTTCTTGCATTTAGAAGAAACATGATTGTCCATGCTACTAGAAGCAAAACCCTCTTTATCGAAGAAGGAGGAATACGATGCCATAGAAAAATTAACAAGGATCTACTCTAAGTATGTTAAGCCAAACAATAGAGACATTGCTCTGATACCAATTGAAGTAACGTGTAGGTCACTCTAGAGGGGGGTGAATAGAGTCTGTGTCAATAATGACCAATAAAAATAACTCTGCTAAGTCTAGAAACAACTACTAAGATAATATATATGATCAGAGATAAATAATGCGAAAATAAAAGAGTTCAGAGAAGCAATCTCAAACACAGCGATTTTAACCTGGTTTCCCTCGTGGAGGGACTAGTCCAGGCCTGAGAACTCTCACTCAGGATTGAAATCCACTATTTGTGAAATAGCGTACACCACGTGCCTTTAGTCCAAAGAGCACGCAAACTTCTTTACAAAACACGAGCTTTTAGATCGAAGCGCTCGAACACTTCACCTTCGTGGAAAGCGAAACTTGGAATTTTCCAAGTGACTTTTCTTTCACTCTTGCACACAACTTCTAGCTGATATCGCACTGAGCACCTTGGGCTAAGGAGAGTTGTGGCTTAGGAGATATGGAAGAATGAGGCTTGGAGTAGTAGAGCTTAGAAAGCTTGAATATTTGAAGGCAAGAGATGATTTGAAATGAGAGAATTCAAGCTCTATTTATACTACTCTGGGAAGGTAGAGTTCGGCCCTAATTCTGTCCCAAGAATTCAATTTTTTGAACGTTGAATAGATTGTATCAAGCAGGCCCTAAAATTTAGGGTGCTGAAAATCAGGGGGCAGAGTTCGGGCCGAACTCTGCCTTAGACAGAGTTATGTCCGAACTCTGTGTTCCCTGGGCCAGAAGCTCTATATGACTAGCATTGGTTTGGTTTGCTTAGGAATTGGTCTGTTTGTATGGTAGAGCTTGGAGAGATATGTCTAGGGGTTAAGATGACACAGTGCGACTCAACATACACATTCTCCTGGACTCTAATAAATTGAAAATTATAGACTTGGAACAAATAGGAAAACTAAGAGCCCTTTGATGACGCCTTCCTTCTGATATTTGAGCAGACCTGAAGACGTCTTTTTCCTTGACAGCAGTCGTCCAAAGATATACAGATCTGAAAATCGGAATACCTTTCGGGGGCTTCGCCCCCGAACCCCCAAGGGGGCACTGTCCCCTCGACCCTTGTCCTTTGACCGGGCAACGAAACCCTCTGATGCAAGGCCCCGGATAGGTCGTTAGGCGGTTCAAAGAAATCTTCTTGTATGACGCTTTTTTTGGCCCATCATTAATTCTCCATTACATACGTCCTGGTTTGATCATGTTTGATCATGCTTACTGCATGTCTACAAATACACGTTAGACAAGCAAAACAATATGTTGCAGTACGATACAATCATAGCAATATGATATAGAACAATTAGGACAATGCTAAGTTTAAGTAACAACATGATAGCGAGTATATGAATATTAGTGACATCTTTATGTTAGACTTAATTGATTAGCCATATTAAAAAACACGATGTAATCATTGGGCTAACATTCTTGATAAACGTTTGAGAGATGAAGAAGAGAATGTGAAAGCTGCTGCCTTTGTATTTCTCTATTTGGTCGAATCACGAAGCTGGAGGAATCTGTGTTTAAATTTTTTGAGGCTATTTTTTGAGGCTTTTACCCAGACATTTGTCATGTTTTTTATGTTTGAATTTAGGGGCTGTGATGACATTTTTCTGTGTCTTATTCGAAACTATGGGCTATGATTATTGTGAGTAATATTTATTAGAATAAATATTGGACCTATGGGCTACGATGAGATTTTCTTTAGATTTTCTTTTGGGATCATTACCATTAAGATCTCTACCTGAGGATTTCATATGAGTTCAAGTACTAAACAAATTTTTATGGAACATGGAATGGTTTTTTGGTGCAATTTTGGGATGGAAATAGTTTATGTTCATATTTTTCCTATATTCATTTCTTGCAATATTTGGAATGGTTTTTTGTTACAATTTTTACAATTTTTGGTTGGAAATATTTTTTATGTAGAAATGCAACTCTGAGCCTTTTTTATCATGTTGAAGTCGATATCTTTGAAGATATTATAAAATTATCCGACCCCATTTTTGATGTAGATTTATTTCTAATTTTATGGTCCTTTCATTTTGAAATGTATGAAATGATGTTTTTTTTTCGAGGACTAGCTGACGGAATTTCAGACCATGAATATTCTGTACGAATATTAGCTATTTTGACGGTGTGGCTGGCGAAGAGAACTTGTGTGGCTTGTGACAAAATTTTGAAAACGTTCAAAACTTGTATATTATCCATAGTTTAAAGTATCGGCCGATACCGATCCGATACAGCCGATACCGATACGGTTTGGCATGTCCCGATCTGATATCGACCGATACCCGATACTGACCGATACCGACATTGTTGGTCTCTTTTTCGATCAATTTGGCAATGAAAATTATTGGAAAGAAGACAAATCAACATGGGTTTGAAGCATAACAAGGTTGTAAAAACATATAAAAGAAGAAAATTGATCTATTGCATGTAAACCAATCGGTAAGGGTGACTACTATTTCGTTAAATTTCAAAATTACTAAGAAATAACACTGAAAATACTTAAAAAATTATGCCTAAATGTATAAAATTTATTTTTTTAAATGTTAATAATTTATTAATAATTATTTGTTTTCCGATACCAAAAAATCCGATACTCCGATCCAAAACCGCCGATACTACCGATATCGCCGATACCGATACCCATAGGAATGGTCCGATACCGATTCCGATACTTTGAACCTTGATATTATCATGTAAATATTATGTACTCTTTTCTTTGTGAGAAACATGAATATTATTATGTATTTGTCTGACAAATTCTTGAAGAAAAGTAATCTATTTCTTTGGATAATTTTTTATAATTATTGGTGTGGGAAAATTCATGTCTCATTTTCCATATATTTTTGTAAATTTTATATGAGAATATCATTTATTTTTTGATGAGGTGATCTCACCCATTTTAAATGAAGGTCACCGTACTCTCCTTCAACGACCACTTCATTACAACAACCAAACAAATGAACTACTATTTGACTCCGTTTCAAGTTGAGTTCACCAACATCCAAATAACTGAACTCACTATTTATCCACTTTCATATGTTACACTTCAAAACATCCAAACAAGATTTTGAAACTCGAAAAAATATGCATTTGCAATGCATATGCAATTGCACACTTCCAATAGTCCCTCTGTTCTAAAAGGCGGCCGCCTAGGCGGGGCGCCTAGGCACTAGGTGCCGGCTGCCCGCCCAATGTCCGATTAGCTGCCCGCCCGATGTCCCCCTGATGTCCGACTATGCATGTTTTGGGATTTTATGAATTTTTCTTGCAATTTTTAGTTGATTTGTTTGGATTATTTTTATTATTTTGAACCGCCTAGATCTAGGAGGCCGCCTAGGCGGACTAGACGCTAGGCAAAAGGTGCCCGCCCAACTAGCGCTTTTCACAACCTTAAATAGCCCACACTTCCGTGAACCAAACAAGCCCTTGGTGTTTCAGAGTTGGTTTCAAAAATCAAAACAATGATAAAAAAAAAAAAAAATTAAACTAGAAAATATTTCACATTTATTTTTTGTTAGCTTTGAATGGAATATTCAACATTGTTGAATCTAATACCTGCAATAAATATTCTTTATTACTTGTTTAGACAAAGTATACCGGCGATGGATAATTTTTGAATGAAACAATTTAATGATGATGAATTGTGAGTTTGTAACTATGCGACATTAATAAATGGTAATAGTTATATATGTCAACAATGAGTATTATCAACACAATTTTCGATCTTCAACATGACCAAATTATTGTGCCGACATTAATTTTTTTTCGTACTTTATTTTTCTTTGGTAGATTGACCAAGAAAGAGAGCCCAAAATGTTTCTAATCGGCCAATATTGGCCTGTAATGTGAGGTCAGTATCGGTGATCATGAGAGAGCAATACAATACAATGTGGTAAATACATATTGATTGGTACCGATGACAGTGAGAACTTGATTATAGTTGAGAGTGAAAAATGCTATCGTGCCACGGTCCTCCGGAGCGTGGGCCCACGCATAAGAAAAAAAATGCATGGACAATATAAAAACATGTATATGTCATAAATATACTTATTTCATAGTCAAAAGATCAAAATTACTATATATCAATTTCGTATTAAGGAAGATGTGGCAAAAGAGAGGTCACTGAGAAGGAGGTAGTTGCGGCAAGGATAACACTGTCAACACATCGAGGGGACGTCGAGGATGAAGTGTTGCTATGAGGTGGAGATGTTGGTTGCTAGCCTGGTGTGAAGAGAAGATGTTTGTTGCTACAAGATCTTAGTCGTTGCAAGGAGATGACTATTGGTGGTGGCGAGTACTCGAAGAAGCAACTATTGAAACAATATCGGTAGAGACGAGGAGCCTGTTTGAAGATCTGACTTTGGGGTGTTGCCGTCAGTTTCCACAAGTGAGAGAGTAATAAGAGGCGTTGTTGCTTGAGTATATATAGAGATCAGAGAGTTAGGGCATCTTAGTTATTTAACAGATTGAATCCATGTCAGGTTATAGTTGGATTTGGGTAGTAGAATTTGAGAAAACTCATCTGGGTCAGGTTATCAAATTCTAAAAAAGTCGCAAACCAACCTTATGTGAGTGCCTAGGCACACTTCTAACAACTATGTGCAGTGTCTATGGTCTGCGATATGGAAGTGTAATATTAACAGACATTGTGATATATGGTCCTAGATCCACTAACCGAATGTCAAACACCAATACTTTACCGATAGGAAATCAATTATTAGAAGATTGGTTGTCAATGAGGAGTTCACCCGCTTCTGAGTCTGGTTCATTTACCTTAGTCATGCAATCTATGTTCATGACACATACAGTTAGTTCGGGAGGATTGACGCCCTCAGGGTGTCTAGCAGTATGCTTCAAAAGTCGAACCCCCTTTCCAGATATTAGTAGCTAAAACAAGGACAACAAACAAATTAAACACGCCTAGTGGCATTTAGAGCATATAAACCGTACGCTAAAGAAGTTAATAGATTAGAAGGGAAAACAAATTTAGCTCCAATAAATGAATGTGAACTTTTTGAGAAACTAAGGAAGCACTCAGTCACAGTCACCTGACTCAGTACTCAACAAGATAATACTAATATCTTAAATGAAGTGAACTAATATACAATTCTATTAAAAGAAAGATTGAGATGTTGCTAACTAAAAATGTGTCAACAAGATAAACTAGAAAATGTAATACAGATAGAACCGTAATCCTTACTTAAACTTAGAGATTCCATATTATTATAAGCAACATAAGTAGTGAACATTTAAATTATAAAGAACAAAAACTTATGTCCCAGTTTTATTGTAAATGTGTGCAAAAGTTTCAAAGAACAAACCTTCTCCAAGGCCAAAGCAAGCTTTGATAGATTTCCATACGTGCTTTTTGGAGTTAGAAGAATCTGCTTCAAATAAAATCGAGTAATCAATACACACCTTTTGGAGTTAGAATATACTACCAAAGTAACAACAATAATTCTTGCAGCCAGTTTAATACTATGCCCAAAAATCCTCGAGGCAGAAAAATGGGTACAATGAAAAAACAAACTGAATAGCACATATCAAGTCATTCTAACTTATGTTTTCTGTCTTATTCTGAAAGAATCAATTGCTGAGTAGCATTTTTGAAGAACCATCAAATTAGAATGTCCTAGGTGGTGGCTCAAAATTACCTCACAAAGCCGCTGCAATGTAAATGGAGGACCCTCAGTAAAGCTTAAAAGAGCTGCAATACAGAAGTTCACTTTATGTGTTCATTCCACTGCAAGGATAAAAGCAACTAAGTGTAACAAGAAGCTCATAATGAATGCACCATCATGTAATGTTAGGGCTTGTTTGGTAAGCGGGATTTGAATTCTAGGAATTAAAAACCAAATCACAGTGCTCCGTTCATATATCTACGAACTTGAATTCCACTTGAGAATATCAATTCCCACTTCTCATACAAAAATGAGGTATTTCGTGATAAAGGTGACAGTAACAACTTCTCAGAATAAAGGTGGCTATTCCTGATAAATTTTGTTTTTTCATTAATGGTATTTCACCTCTAGTGAAAAGGTGATTATATTCCACCGTTTCAGCCAACAAAAAACGTGGAAGAAATTGGAATTCAAATTCACTAAATCGCAACCAACCAACAATGCAGAGTAAGAAATGCAACGTCAATGAAGTTCATGATTTTCGCTTCAATTCCTGGAATCCAAGACAAGCAGGTATGCCCTCTAAAGGGAAGAAAGTGCATGTAAATGGTGTTTGTACTTTGTACTGTCAGGAACATGGAAGAAAAACAATCCCAAATACACAAGATTTAATGTGGTTCGAAGAGATTAGAGGGCATGTAAAGAGTGTTTGTACTCCTACTTCCACGGCCACGCACAAGTTATTTTTATTATTTCGAGAGAGTTAATAATTACAAATTATGAACCCTCTTTATAGGCAGAGATTAAGACGACCACCGACTTCAGTCCAATTACGGAAATATCCCTACTAATGTACTGGTACAAAAAAATTAAAGCTCTATAATCTCTAACATCATTGTATACTTAGATCATGTTTCGTAGGTTCACGTTTAGTGGTAGGGGATCTGATTAAAGCTCCACAATCTTAACATGTATATTATAGTTAAATACATTCTGGCTTCAATCAGATTTTATTTGAACATGCAGGGCCTGTTTGCCCTGAAACAAAGGGTACATGCTGAGATCAAAAGCACATCCTATCTTTCACAACAAAAACAACAACCCTTTATTCCAAATTTTTGGGGTCGGCTTTGTGAATCATTTTCTTCTATTAAGCTTTGTTAAGGGCCATAACACTCTATGTTGTCACAGGCGACGCCTAGGCGCGCCTGTGACAGAGGACTCGCCTCGACCTGGGGAAAATTTCCCTGGGTGAGGCGATGCTCCCCTAGGCGCCCGTCTAGGGTCGCCCAGGGGAAAAAATGACCCGCCTAGGGTCGCCTAGGGCCACACAATTATATTTACTATCTTTTCTTGATGTTGAACATTTATTATTTATCTTTTTGGCTTCTTATATTACTTTTGTACTTATTGGTTAATGTTTATTGCTTATTAGTTATACTACATATTTGTTGTATACATAAATGCATAATTTTTTAATTCAAGAGCAGCAGATTCTGGACAGGCGCTTAGGCGACGCCTAGGCGCGCCTAGGCGAGGCGGGTGGCCTGTCGCCTCGCCTCGCCTAGCGCCCAGTACAACATAGATAACACTAAAATAAAATAAAAGCATACCCTTCTTTAAAACCTCAATTCATGTTCATTTAGACCTACCTCTATTCCTATTATCTTATCCATTCTCATTAGTAGAGCATCTACTGGTCTCCTTTAACTATTATCTTATCCCTTCTCCTTACTAGAGCGTCTATTGGTCTACGTTGCACATGTCCAAACCATGTAAAACAAATTTCTCTCATCTTATCCTCAATTAGTACAACATCTAACTTCCCTCGAATATGCTCATTTCTTATCATATCTTTTAATGCATTGTCACTCATCCATCTTAGGCTTAGCATTCTCATTTATGCTACACTAAATTTGTACATATTTTTCAATTGTCCGACACTATATTCCATAAAACATGGTTGGTCTATATTCGTCTTATAGAATTTTTATTCGAACTTCAAAGGCATCTTCCATTTACAAAGTACTCCATAAGTAGTCCTCTGTCTCAACCATCTTGCATTAATTCTATGCATGATATCACTCTCAATCTCTCCATCATAATGAATGATTGATCCTAAATACTATTACTCCTAGCTATACCGTATATTCTGTCCATTTATATATACTCGTCACTTCTTTTTGGCTTTTGGATGAAGTTACATTTCATATACTTTGTTTTGTCCTACTAAATTTGAGCTCCTGAGATCCTAAAGTTTCTCTTGACACCTCTATTTTAGCATACAATCCTCTATTTTTATCGACCAACACAATATCGTCGATAAAAATTAGAACACCATGGAATATCTTCTTGGCTCTGCATATTAATCTCATCCATAACTAGCACAGAAAGGTATACACTTAATGTTCATCCTTATATAAGCCAAGGGTAATAGGAAATGCTTTTAAATCTCCTCTAATCACACAATCCCCATAACTCCATCATACATATCCTTAATAGTTTCAATACAGCTACAGGGATTTATTTCTCCTCCCAAGACCACCATATTAACTCTCTAGGGACCCTTATCATAAGCTTTCTCTAAGTTAATAAAAATCACGTATGGATCTCTTTTTCTCTTTAAGTACTTATATTAGTTTTCTTAATAATTAAATGTTCATAGTAAATCTTTTTGGCATATAAATCAAATTGATTCTCTGAAACTCTAGTTTCTTTTAAAAATCTTTGCTCACTTACTATTTCATGATTTTATAGTATGGCTCATAAGCTTAATTTTTCGATAGTGGTCACAACTTAGCATATATCCATGTTTCTATATATAGGTACTATAATATTGGTTCTCTATTCATCGGATATTTTCTTAGTCCTAAGGAATTCGTTGAATAAACAAGTAAGCCATATCAGTCTTTCTCACCAAAACATTTCGAAATCTCAATAGAAATATCATCATGTCCTACCGTTTTTCCTTTTTTTAAGTATCCTTAACTCCAGAAATTCAAGTTCTACGGCAATAGCAATATGACCTAACTTACTTTGTATCTGAATTAAGTTATTCTATGTTTCACTCATTAAATATTTTGTGAAAATAACTCATTCACCTCTCCTTAGTTTCCTAGTACCTTTTGGTCTTCCCTCTTGATCCATTTAATATTATCTAGGTCTTTACTCCTTTTTCTACTCTTAGCAAGTCTATAAATATATTTTTCTTCCTCCTTAGTAGTTTCTAACCTCCTATACAAATAAGCATAGGCCTTAGATTCTGTTTTACTAGTTGTTTTCCTAGCTTTCTTGTTTGCTAGTTTATATCTCCCAAAGTTTTTCTCATTTTTACACTTTTTCCACTCTTTATAGGATACATTTTGCCTTAATTTAACTTTTAGACTTCTTGATTCTACCACCAACTTTCTTTAGAAGTACAATTATTGTCTTTACCAATTCCTATCTTCACTAGTCAAGGTGTAACTTGGGCCGGGCTGGGCCGACCCGAACCCGGTTTTGACCGGGCCTGGGCCGGGTCAGGCTAAGCCCAAATTGGGTGGCGGGCCGGTTCGGGCTGACCCGGTTCGCTGAACCCCGAACCCAGCCTTGACCCATGGCCCGGTTTTTATCGGGCCAAGCTGAACCGAGCCTGGGCTGGGCCTATTCAGGGTTGGACCAGCTGGCCCGATTTGGTTTAAGAAAACCAAATTCTTTTATATGTTTCAAAAGAAAACTTTAAAAATGAAAAAAAAATTAAAAAGTTATTTAAAAAAAAGTTTTATAAAAAAGATTAAATTAGCAAAATTTAAATATGTATTATTTAAAAAACTAAATTAGTATAATAAGACTAAAAAATGTAATAAAAATTTAGATAATAAAAATTAGTACAATTTAAATTAGTATAATTTAAAAATATTTTTAATAATGTTTAGAAAAATTTGTATAAAAAAACATGTACATGTATAATAAAATTTAGAAAATTTGCACAATTAATTTGCTAAATGAAACATGAATTGAATGACTAATACAAGATTTGCATAATTTAAAAATTAATGACTAATACAAGATTACTAGTACATAAACTGCAATTAATGACTCATACAAGAATACTAGATGTCCATACAAGATTTTAAATGTCTGCATAACTTCCATGTACTATAGCTATGGTTTCGTTTAAATCGTTTCCTACAATGCAAACATTCAACAAGAACTTTAGTGGAGTATCTTCTTTCGATATCGTCACTTGTACGCTCATTGTAAACTCCGCTAAAATGATATCAAATTTTTTATCCTGATTCAAGTTCTTGTTGCGGTGCAGGCTGCGGTTGCTGATCTTGCAGTTGTTGATCTTGTGGTTGATGTGGCAGTTGATCATTATCCATAATATAAAAAAGCCTCTTCACACTAGGTTGCTTGTAAATATTGTAAGAGGAAAGAAATCGTTGGGGTGATTAATTTTAAAGATTTATGGCCTATTTATAGATTTTTTTGGATGCAAAATGACTTATTTTACCCTCAAAATGTTATAAGGGTATTTTTGATCATTTTCAGCAAAATGATCAAAATACCCTTAAAACAGTCAAAAAATAGCTATAAAAATAAGGGTAAATGGTCTTTTGGCTCTCCCAAAGGTCAAAAAAAAAGATTTAAAAAATCGGCTGGATTGGGCCTGAACCGGGCAGGTCCGGGCAGCCCCTGTCGGGTTTGTCGGGTTTGACTAGCCCGGACCCACAGTCGAACCGGGCCGGACCGGCAGGTCCGAGCTTGCGGGTCCGGAGCTGGAACCCAACCCGGACCTGCCGGGTTAGGGGGCCGGGCCGGTCCGGATCGTTGACTGGGCTCGAGCCGGCCCATACCGATTTTGACCGGGCCGGGCCCGAGCCGGGGACCGAGCCGCCCAGCCTAAGTCACACCTTGATTCACTAGGAAAGAAAAATACAGATATATATCAAAATATGTTATCGACTACTTATCGTCCCCTGCTATCTACATTGTCTGATCTGACTAGTTATGGACTGTCATGTCAGTAACAGTTATGGAATGAACCTGTGAACAGTCTATATCTAGTTGAATCAACATCATTATTATCTTACTACTATTACTACTACAATTACTAATACTATATTACTAGTATAGTTGTTAATTATTAGATATCCTATATTAATTTATAACACAGCAACCACCATAATTTTTTAACTTGTACATTATTTTATAATTAATATATAACATTAGGAGAAATAACTTCTTATTATGGATTAAAAAGTTGAAAAGTAAGTGGAGGATTAAGATTTAAGAAGGGTCCTTGGAAGATTGCATGATTAGTGCTTAAACAAGTTCAAATTTAAGCATAAGTTACTTATTACAAAGTAAGTTACTAGATAAGTTTTCATGTGTATTTGTACTTGCATCTCTACTATTATAAGAGGCTTGAAAACGGTTCATTGATGTAGAAAAAATATCACTATTTATATAGATAGAGGATAAGTTATTTAGATGATCTTTTCTCCAACATCTGTATAGATAGGCAACTTGAGTAGATAAGGTGAACGAAATTCGAAAAAAGAAAAGGGTCATTGATGTAGAAAAAATAGGATGTAGTTTGATAGATAATTTTACAAACTTAACCATGCCCTGGTTGTAAGTTCTTCAATTAATCAAAATGTTGTTACAACTTAACCTTGTCCTTCTATTTTTTATAAAATTCTTAAGAAAAATTTTGACTTATCCCCCACTTGATTTACCCCAATTCAAGGTGCACCCCACAGTTTTGCAAAAATGTATAGTACCCTCCATTTTGGACGGAAACCGTCAAATTTTTTTTTTTGAACCAAAATGCCCTTGCTCCTTCCTTTCTTCTTTCCTCTTCTCCTCCCGCGGCCACCGCCCCCGCCCCCGCTCCCCCCCCTCCCCGCCTCCGGCGGTGGCGGCAGCAGCAGCGGCAGCGGCGGGAGGGAGCGGAGGCGGGGAGGGGGGGAGTGGCCGCGGGAGGGGGGGCGGACGGGGGGGGGGGGGGGGGGGGAGAGGAAAGAAGAAAGAGGAATGAACCAAGGGCATTTTGGTCCCAAAAAAAAAATTTGACAGTTTCCGTCCAAAATGGGGAGTACTATTCATTTTTGCAAAACTGTGGGGTGCACCTTGAATTGGGGTAAACCAAGTGAGGGGTAAGTCAAAATTTCTCAATTCTTAATTCCATGTCTTGGTTTTATTTTTATAAAGTTAGCCTTGTCTTGGTTCTCTAATTACGTGTCATGGTTTTATCTGTAAAAATCTAACCATTTCTTGATATTATTATTAGTCTTATAAAGTTATCTAATCAATCAAAATCTCTAAAACTCAAGCACGCCATTTTATTTTATAAGGTTATCCAAATCCTAAAGTCCAAGTTTGATAGTTGGGATCTAAAATTTCTTATATAACTTTTAGTAATGATATTTTACACATCCTCATAAGATTGATTACCAATTGACGTGTATAGAAACTAAGTCACATTTATAGCTCATTATCACCTTTGTGGTATAGGAATGGTACATTATGCACTTCAAGCACGGGCATCAGCTTTATACCTTTGAGTTTATCCCAAGAAGTATGAAGAAACTTCCCCGACACAGAATTTCCCTTTCCACCTATTAATGTAATCAACAAATCTAAAAGGTTTCCTCCAGGCACTAGTTAAAATAACATAAAAAATAGATGGTTTTCCTGGTAACAGACAGATGGTCCAGTTACTGAGGAAAATGTCAAAGTCAAACCTTGCTCGCATAACCTATGGACCCACAGTACTTATCCAGAATTGATTGACATTTTATAATGACAAGTTATCATATTATTGTACCATAACTCAACAATAAATATGACCCCCAAGATAGTTGTTACTCACTCTTCCATCTACGCAACGTTATCAACCCAGAAAAACACATGCATCAAATAAAGTTGGTTTAATAAGCATCATTAACTAAAGAGTGTGTGTAAGCAATCAGGTATGAAAGCCGCATTCCGAGGAGACTGACGGAAGCGTGCTCAACTTGTCCTACAGGCTATTCCGGGCAAGCGTAACAGAAGGTCTGCCGATGGTAAGGCCAAGGAAGATTTAGAAGGAAGCCGGCTTATCACAGTGGGTGATTCTTTTAGCTGGGCTTTAATCCAGCCCCTTGACCTCTGTTGTTGCAGTTGAGTGTTGATCTGTGTGATTTACTTCTTTTTTAAATTTGGAATTGGTGTAATTTTCATGTTTTATTTGTGTTCATTATTTGTCTTCCCTTTAGTTATTTAATATAATAAGATACACCAACATGAATGGCCCCTTAATGCAGATTGGATTACTGAGTTCCATATCTATTTAAGGAAACACAGCACAATATGGTAACACCACTAAGAAAAAATAACAGGATAAATAGGACCGGCTAAATGAAAATATGAGGGGGAAAATATCGAAAGATCCCCAAAAATTAGCACGAAATAAAATATATTAAAGCGTGCTAAATAAGACAGGCTGCACGTAAACATGGAAAATATCAAAAGATCCCAAAAAATGAGCATCAGCAGAACAGTCTTTATAGTAGATAGTACGCTGTCGTCAGACCCAAAAGACACGTTACCTATGTTGTATACTTGTATCTACAACATTGTCCTCTGGAAGAAGGCTGTCAGATGATTACAAGTCGGCCTAGCTTTCTTTTTCATCTTTTGAGTAATAGCAACTAATATACCAGGAACATCAACGAGCGTGATTCTGGTAACTCATTCAGCTACCCTCTTTTAGCTCCTAGGCTGAGTTTCTAAGTTCAAGATCCCTCCTACTAACTGGAATAGGTCATGAGAAATGACAGCTCCAGCATAAAGTTTCTACCTATCTAGCATGGTGGCAGATGCCTGGTGGGCTAGGCAGCAAGCAGACTAAATAGTTCAGTTGGATGGAAATAAATCATTTCAATACTTATAGACTCACTAATTGTTGTCAATCAACATCTCAAACTAAAAACATGTACCCATTTGCACAATGGCTGAGGAGAGAATGTTCAAAAATTACCATCATCCAATCTTCTTACTAACTCTGGATATGTTTCCCCTGACAAAGAACTTGGTTGTGGCCCATCACCGCTGAACACCTTGGCTTCAGGATATTCTGACAACACCTTTAGTGTATAAATCATTAAGCATGAGAAAAGTTGATCAGATTGGACCCCATTTTCAACTTTTCCGAAGTAATCAGAGATCATCCAAGTGCAAAATCCTATAAAGAACATATGAAGCAAGCATTGTATACCTGCTTTAGCCGAATTGACAACAAACTCTTTAGCATGTCCCAATCATGCCTGGAGTTAAATTTAAGTTCATCAGATTATGTACAATGTTTCAGGTATCTTACAGATTAACACGCGCGCAAGTATCACGTGCATGCATGCAAATACTGCCAAGTCTGTGTCTCAACGCTGGTATCTTGTCATGTAATCTGTGTCTATGTGCAACATATACAGTATGCACTATGCAGACCACGGAGAGTATGCATATTATTCTCAATATACATAACCAGTACAAGACGATCAACATAGAAAAGATTCAGACATAATTGGAGGCAAGATGATACAAGAACATACATTTACACTTTCAGGCATTCGTACTAAAGAGTAAATCATACAAACAGACAAAATAAGTTAGGGAATCCAGTTTAAAACTAGGGCAGATGCCGTTTATCACTTGTACCGAAACCAGGCACGTGTCTATGGTCACGTTGCGTGTCTGTGACCATGTGTGCTTGTGTAAGTTTGCGCCTGATTGGAAGGGACTAACATGAGGAATGGAGGTGATTGTGTCAGCCCTTTTTTTGCAGCTTTTGTTATGATGAATAATAAACAGAGTCCCCACTCATGTTAACTAGAAGAAACATAAAAGTTGACAGGTTTAGTGAGCAGTTTATACAAGTGGAACAGAGACAGGTTTTAAATGAATGCAATAATATAATACATTAAAGCCAGACGAAGCATCAAGCGAAACTTGAAGCCATAGGAGAATTACCTGTTGTGACTGAATATATGATATAGTACACTTATTATGAAAAAAGAGAAGTGTGCCCAAACTGCTATTGAAAATACCGAGGAACTGAATTTGAACAGTTTTATGGGGTTGTGGAAGAGACTATCAAGGGGATAGTATCTTTGAACAGTGTGCTCAATTTAAGGTTGGAAAGTGTCATGTTCATATTCCGAGACCACCCTCAATCACACGAATATCTGAAGGTGAATTTGATGTTCAAATGGCATGATATTTTATTTCTGGACAGATTCATGAAGGAAAGCATTTTGGCTGATATGGAGAACCTTTAGAACTCTTGAGTTCGATGCTAAAATATCAACGCAATTAAATCAAGGAGCAAAGAGGGAACGTTAGGTTCTACTGTATGAGGCCACTAGATTCCAATCAATTTCAGATTACTTATTATTATTAATGCTGGTGTCAACAGAGAACATACAATGATGATAGCACGGTATTTGTATTTGTTTTCTCATAGAAAACACAGAAAGGAAGTCTAAATTGTTGCGGATACAATATGGTTCATATCTGACGAAAGAAAATATGAACATGGATTGAATACTGGTAAGGATCAGACATCGCTAAATAACATTAAGAAGTTAGAAAGGAAACAACGTTCAACTTGTGGTTTTAGAACTTCATGATTTTATTGGATACCGGATAATTCAAATATATAAGTCCTATTTACATCCATATTTTGAACAAACGAATAACAGATATCCATATTTGTTGGGTTACAGATGTGGAGGCTGATGTGTTCGGAACATTTTTACTTGTTTACGTCCCTAATTTTTAAGCATGTTCTAGGAGAAAGTTTATGTTGATGGTGCTATACATATTAGATATGTCCATAGCAATGAGGAAGGGAACGTGCTTATAATTCAAATATAGAAGTTCTATCTGCGTCCATATTTTGAACAGATGAATAACAGATATCCATATTTGATGAGTTACAGATGTGGATTATGATGCAATAGGAACATTTGTAATCGTTTACATACCTAATTTTTAAACATGTTATAGGGAGAAAGTTTGTGTTGATGATGCTCTACATATTAGATCTGTTCATAGCAATGAGGAAGAGAAATCATGGACTGATTAACTGCTCTGATATAGGTAACTTATGTTAGGATCAAACTATAGTGTAGGACTAGGAGAAAGCATCGACATCAAATATATAGTGGGTGATTGTGTTGATAGCATTCAGCCTTTATATGCATGTATCGGAACATTTTTGGGCATACTTAGTAGATGCAATCCTACTATTTCTTCCTCGTCTGAGGAATGGGCCAAGCCGATCCACTTTTGGCATAACATTTATGGAGCCAATCCGCTGTTGCAGAGAAACCAACATAACTAGCAAAAATGTGATGTAAAACTAATTTGGCAATCAGAAAACACTGATACCTTCGTACAAGCTATGCTTAATTGGCAATATAAAAAGCATTTAGAGAATTTTTGGACTTTCATTTGATGAGCTATAAAATATTTGGAATTTGAAAAACATTAACAGCTTGAGGGAGAATGAAACCCACTGAAACCTCTGTGAATTAATAACAAATTTGGATCTTATGAGATTTCACTGGGTTTCACACTTCCACTCCAGCATCCATGCGAAGAACTTATGTATAAAGGGGAAGGCTCACATTTTTGAAACTTCCAGGAACCTGGGATCCATCAGGTTTCAGACAAATACGAATTGAACCTCACGAAAGGCTGGTTTCTTCAGATATCCAAGTTTGACCTTTTGTTTCATAAGCAGACGTGATTTGTGGATGAATTTTCATACTTGAGAATATGTTGTAGACTTTAGTGCTAAATAAGAAACTATTGTCAGTATCACATGATGATGAACAACGAAAAGTTTGTTCTTTTACGGTTGGAACTGTGTATTGATGCGGAAAACAATTGGATTGGACGTATATGCAAATGTTCATTAATTAAAAATGAATTATAGCAAGACTTCCTCATTTTTTTCTATAAAGTAACAGAGAATCACATACCAGAATTTCCCTGTGGCAGCAATGACTTCCATCATACCCCTAATTTCATCGGAAGTTTTTTCAGATTTTGGCTCTGCATTCCTGTATTAACACAAAAGTAGACAAATAAGTAACACTAAATCAAATAGTGACTGGGATTAAGAAAATATACAAAACTGCATGCAAGTACGTCACATTCAGGACAGGATGTTTATATTTAAAAGATGTCAAATAAAAAAGTAAAAATATATATAATAATAATAAAATGAACAAGAAACACTTCATAGAGTCTGATACAAGACAAACTAAAAAAGGGTCTGTGATACTAATTGCTCTTCTAGCCAAGGTTCGAGGTACCAGTTTCAGAATCGGTATCGAACCTTCTTAGAATCTTATGAGTATCGGTCTCGGCAGTTTCA
Organism: Iris pallida; assembly: GCA_029216955.1. Lineage (NCBI taxonomy): Eukaryota > Viridiplantae > Streptophyta > Magnoliopsida > Asparagales > Iridaceae > Iris > Iris pallida. The sequence goes on along the minus strand of JANAVB010004800.1, from coordinate 35,470,320 downwards.
GATTGATGATTCGGAGTTTCCGGCTTCAGGAAGCCAAAAATTAGAAAGAAGATAAAAAAAAAGAATTTTGATAACTTTAGGCACAATTTTATCTATGAAGGCCGCCCAAAGGTTGTGCACTGGAAGCTCAAATCCCGAGAACAATATCACAAGCCCAGCAGAGCATTGGTCCTTTCAGTCCTTATCTATTTAAGGTATACTTTTTGTTAAATTAGCACTATCGAGGTCAAAAATTAAATTGATGATGGAAACACTAAGGTCAAAAGTTCTCCCACACCATCAACCATGATATTGGCACAAAAGACAAACCCTCAAGCTCACAACCAGCAAGCAATTGACGAAGGACTTCATTGCCAGTAAACAATTAACAATTTAACATACATTATGAGTTAAATATTGAACAAAAAATTGAAATCCAAAATGCATCATCTTACCTCTTCCTCTAGACTCTTTATAGCCTAGGAGAACTTGGAAGGTGCTCCCTAGTTGCATGACTTCAAACTACATATCCTAAAGGTAGATCTACCTACTCGCCAACTAGATTTTATGGCATGATCCTCCCATGCTCGTACCTATCTTGGCTAGGAATTTAACACCAACATAGAGGGGTTCGACGTCAGGTCGATAGCCGGTCATGAAAACTTTGTCCAATCCTCTATGGAGATTTTTTATGCTCCATAGTTCCTATTCCGATGGAAGAAGACTTGGAAGATGAAGATGATGATTTTAAAATACGTCTCTAAAAGCGAAGGCATTATTTTTCAACAAAAAACAAACTCTTAAACTCTTTTCTCTTTCTTCCTCCCTTCGTGTTCCTCCTCTCATGTCCAATAGATATCAAGCCTCCCTTCCCTTCCTACTATTTTCTCACGCAAGTGCTAATCCAATTCAAGGCCCTCCACGTGAAGCTACCCAGCTATGTCCATCACTTATGACCAAGACCTGCCCTCAATTAGATTTGCAATCTGATCGAGACCACCACACCAGCACAATACGATCTCTAGTTCGATGAACGGTGTCGATCGTGGTCAAGATTCAGATAAGTTCTCTTAGCCTTCTTCATGTCTTCTTCATCTTCCTCTCTACATTCATCTTTCGCGCTAGGAATAGGTTTTTTCTAATTTTAAGATACTAAGTTGTCAGGTGGCTTTTCGATCATTAGCAAGACAGATATGCTCCACTATGCTAATACAAAGTAAACGCAATTAAGGGGTGGTTATTAGCTGAATTAAACCCAAATTTGGCCTAGTATAGCCAAATAAGAATCTCAACATAATCAATCGGTATCACCTGGTTTATATGCACACGTCTCGGTTGGTACCAATCAATATCAATATCCTACTGGCATAGTCTGCGCCAACTGATATCCAACCTGTTTCGGCCAACATTCAATCGTTAAAGGCATGAAATGACCAATACAATGATTTGACTAGGTTTTTATCTGGTACCCAATACCTGATACCTATTAGCATTGGCAAACCATATCGGTATCGGTCGAGTGTCGACACTGCTATACCTATGTTTTAATGGTGAAAACACCGAATATGGAATCAAGATTCACAAGTATAATAGTTATCAACTGTTGTCCACAGAAAAATGGTTTGTACCCAATATTGTTTCTCACTGCCTTGTCTAGTCTGATTACACCTATAGCTACAGTCAGGAGAGGACCCTCATGGAAGCCACTGGAGTATCTTAAAGAGTTTTTTTTGTAATTTGCCAAAAATACAAATGCATGTGAGCTTCCGCCACTGATGTCATTACCAAATGGTGGTCCAATTGGTAAAATAGTTAGCTCTTGTGCAAGAGGTCTTAGATTTGAAGCTCAGACATCCCATATTAAATGTACTTTACAATTACCTTTTCTAGGTTTTTTCTACTTCCCAAACTCCCTTTGTAACCATAGTATGAGTCCCTATTGACTAAAGTTCCTGGATCTGCCCCTGGCTACATAACACCACAACATTGTCAAAGGAAACACCCTTCTAGCAACATGTGTTGAGTAGAAAGATGAGGCAACATAATTTTAAGAAACCTCGGAGAGTAGTATTTCTTGCAAGGTAAAAAGTAAAAGAATGATATCCCTCCTCGGTTAAAGAAAATGCAGCTGGAGTCAAGGAAGAAATCTCAATTGTACCTCTCAATAAAATATTAAAAAACACATAGTACCTCTAAAAAATTATAGTAGTTGTTGTTCAGCATTTCTCCACAAAATAAAACCATAGGGCAATGATAGAAGCAAATAATTAGTCCTCATAGTAGCCTAGCATTCACAGAGTAGGCTAGAGCCCATATTCCAACTAGGCTAGCATCAAGATTAAGGAATATTCCATACAAAAAATAATTGACTCGTATAATATTAATGAACAGAAGCAGGTATAGTTAGGGGGGAAAAAAGTTGGCCATAAATAGCATCCCGCAAACAAACTGAAGAATAAATAATTTGAAAATAATACATTTCAAACAATTCTATGTTCCCACAGAAGAACCACTGAAGCATCTCATTTTCTTTCTATGTTGCACGAAAACATACACGGATAGAGATAAGGACGTGATATAGGTACATGGTACTGACATTTTCAAGAAATACAATATGTAGTCGCCTACGTTGCACAAATATAGATACGGATAAGGGTACATAACGATACGGATACGGACACCATTTTTCCGTGTTCATGCAACATAGCTCTCATCTTCTATACTTTTTCCCTTATTCCTACCTAGTACCAACTTATCAACATCAGCAACTGTCAAGTGTCAGTTGTCACTACTTCGAGTGACCTCTCTCCTTCATCTCGTCCTTACCCTTTTCTTCATCAATCGTACCACCATATTAACATACCCTTCTACTCTTGTTCTTCCTTTCCTCCTTAGGCAACTTCAGTCACAATTTCCTTCAATGTGGTCTCTCGGATCTAGTCCTCTCGTATCTTCCCTCTCTTGTACCAACATCATCATTATCTATAATGACCCCTTCTTTTTCCCATCCAATATATTTCCTGCTACCAGCTTTGATTACCCTCGTCTCTTTTTCCATATCCTTGATAAATTCATTGTCATCTCCAAGAGCTTCATGCTCTCCCTTATACTTTATCCATCTCTTCCTTCTGCACCATATCCAGTTCCATATTCCATAATCGCCTACAGGATATAGTTTGTTGCCTCCCTTATTAGTCATGTATGATACATGATAAGTAGCATACGATATAATACAAAGAATTTTTTGTATGAATCATATTGGTTTATCGAAAGGAACAAAAGACGGATTACATTTTTTTAAATCTTTTGATATGATACAATGGTACTATATGTTTTTGTGCTTTTTCAACGTTTTACCTTTTCTATTTTTTATGTTTATTCAAGTTTTCAACTGCCTTTCTTCTCTTCGTTTTAGGTTTTTCTTTACTTTTAGTTGTTTAGTTTACTTCTAGTATGGACCAAGGTTCGCACTATCAGTATCGGACCCTTCCTATGGGTATCAAGATCAGCAGTATTGACAATATCAGTGATTTCGCTTCGAAATATAGATTTTTTTTGGTATCAAAAAGCAAATTATTATTAATAAATTATAAAATTATAAAAAACATATTTTATACATTCAGACATAATTTTAAGTTTTTTCTTTTTTTAGTAGTTTTGGTATCTAAATGGGGTCGACTAAGAAGTATAACCAAATCTCCATGAAAGATTTGGCAAGAAAAAATTATGAAAGATGTGGAATCCATATGGCTAGAAAAATCCTCCTTCCAAATGGTATCCAATTATCAATGCTTCCCTCTTCTAAATTTGTTAAACAATCCTGATCTATCGTACCCAAACAACTCCAAGAAGATTTATGTATTTTTGTTGTGATTAAGAACAAAATCATGGTCTACCACAGTTAAAACATACCCATGGACTGACCCAAAGCATGACCTGAGGGCAACTTTTAAGAATTTTCATAAATCATAGTAGTTCTAGAAGTTCGGAACGTATTTAGTGTATCGCCCCCCCCCCCTTTTTCCGCAAGCACAAATACTAGGTAATTAGGTAAATCTTAAGTTGTGGACCCCCTCATCACTGTATCCTAGTTTTGTCCCTAAACCAACCCAAAACATGGACTATTTGAGAACTTGTTGAGTACTCAATATAAGAGTTAGAACTTAGAATAAATAACTTTGAAATTGATCAAGTTACGCTTGCTTGTAGATTGATTGGACTCGAGATAACGCTCACAATCACAACCTTCCCCCGTACACTACAAACTGATGAGTGCATGTGACTGAGGATGAAGGGGTTGAGGAAGAGCAAGGAGGAAATATACTAACTAGTAGGGATATGTTTATATGGTAATGAAATGTATTGCTCAATATTATAAAACTATATCAGATGTTGGTAACTGTAGCTTATATTTTTTTAATAAAATCTTAGGCGGCATTAAGCAGTACTTGCTCCATCCATTAAACAGGTGGGATCACGTCAAAGATATTAGGCACCATTACCAGATTTGTTGGTGTAAATTACAAGGCATGGTGACATGACCCACGACCATAGTTGTGGGTTCCCTAATCCCCTAGGATTCTAGAACTGCGTTCCGGATCTCGTGGCCCCAAATGTAGCATACTACAGCCCCAAATGTGAAGATTCCCAATCGAAGAAAACAAAAGTGGCAGCCGTGGCATTCCGGATTTTACAAGATGAAGTTTAACAAAGCTATCAATCAAACGGTAACAAAAAAACACAAAAGGATCAATAAAATCTCAAAATGGAATACACGAGCAGGTTGCTGTAGGATTTTGTATGAATTCTTCCCTACCAAATGAACATATATATAGACCCACAAACAAGCTCTTAAGAGGACCACGGTCCCAAGTACGTACTGTTTAAGCATAGTCTCCTCGCATAGTGTATCAGGAAAGTAGTGCACCACGTATCGAAGTAATTGACAAACCAGATAACTATGCCTACGACCACCAAAATCCAGTGGTCAAACTAGATGAATCTCAAGGCAATATAATAAAAAGAAAGTGTCCTGAAGTGATTAGAGTAATAGAATTGGCACACTCAACTTTGAGAGATGTCTCCTTGCAGGATTAACGAGTGAAAGTGTCGAGGGAAAATTGATCCCTTTTCTCAAGAGTTGTCTCCGTCCTAACTTAATATAGGAGTAACTAATGAGAAAAACAAAATCAGCAAAGAAACAAATTGGGTCTAAATCTAAAAGTTCTTAGGCCTAGGCATGAATCCTCTCACTTATTGTTATGTGGCAGATATTGTAGAAAAAAAAAAGGACAAAATGTATCATTATCTACTTGGTCAGGTTTGCTACAGCTTACCAAAGATGCTTTCTGCTGTTTTTTCCAAAATCAGTATATGTTTGTTTGGTAAAAGTTACTAGTACTTTTTTTAAGTTGCTTCTTTCGTAGGATGTTTCTGCAAGATGGGATGGGATGGGGTGGGGTGGGGTGGGGTGGGGTGGGGTGGGGTGGGGTGGGGTGGGGTGGGGTGGGGTCAGAGCCGGCCCAGGGATAAGCCAGACAAGACTTCGGACTTGGACAACCCTCCTCTACTTGGGGCAACCCCCAAGCTCATCATGACCCCACAAGAGGTAGGGGTCGTGGGTGACCCTCTAGGATCGGCTCACAAATAAGGCTCAAGGGGCAACCAAAACTTGCTAACCCAACCCGTGGGCCAGCCTTGGGAGGGGTGGGGTGGGGGTGGGGGGTGTTAGGAAGCACCTTTCGGCTTATCATGAACCTTCACATTTCAAGTAGTACATGTACAATTTGGCCACTGTAAATTTCAACACTGAAAAGCATCGTTATTGCTCTTGACAGCAACTTTCCAATACTTGGATTGATCGGCAACCTACAGAAACAGCTTCTCCCGGCAACAGAGCCATAATTTCTTGCTAAAAGCGGAAACGACATGATAGGGTTACTCACTCGTAATTTGATGGATCGGAAGCAATCTCCTCCAGCTGACGGTCCGCGCCGCCGGGAGGAAGGCCCGCGGGCTGCTGCGCATCCTCCGTCGCCGCCTCGCTCTTCATCACCGATACGAAACCCTAACAAAAGTGCTGGGGTCCGAAAGATCCGATATATCGGGCACCGATACGAAACCCTAACAAAGAAATAGAGGAAGAGGGAGAAAAGGAGTGGAGAACCTGCGCGGAAAGTAGATCGGCAGCAGCGAGGTTGGATCCAACGACGTCGGTGGACCGGCGAGCGGTGGCAGCGACGAACCCTAACACTCAGCCCTCTCTCTTGCTCTTTCTTGAACCGTGAGATTTGGGGAACTGACGGGTCAGGTCGGATCCGGGTCCAATTCAATAACCGTTTAACCGTTTTTTAGATATTTTGGGGGTAGAGCAGGGCAGGGTTTGGGACTGCTTACCTCATCTCTCATCTTTTCTGAAAAGTTCAAAAAGCTGTCTAAGTACTGTTTGTCCACCCAAAAATATATATATATATATACTAGCATATGTGCACGTGCCTTGTACGTATTTTAACATTTCTTAATTAATTTAGGAAGACTCTTTAGGAAGACCGAAGGGTAGTCTTCCTAATTACTAAGTTGTCCTTATTAAAATTAATAAACTATTTTAATTAGTATAAGTATGTAAGGGTATTTTCGAAATTCAAAAGTTTCACCATCTAAGTTTTCCTATTATATAGTAGAATAGATATTTTTTAAACAAATGGTTGAAGCGTTCGTTAGCAAGAAAGAAAAAGAAATTAGAGCTGGGAGATAGCTCGCGCTCCTACAAGAAGTAGGGTATTAACCCAAAAAGTCGTTGCCTAACTAAGCAACTAAAACAAAACAAAACAAAACCCCACATACTAGAACCTACGAAGTCCTACCGTGAATATCCTTATCTATGGGAGTCTTGGGAGGGTTAGAGGTTTTTTGGCGAAACGCCCTTTTTGGATCTTAAATACCGTGGTTCCTCATCCACCGGATCTCCATCGGCCATTATGGAAACCTCCGAATCTGTATGCGAAACCCCCAGCATTTCTTGCTCAGAAGTGATAGCCTCCTCAACTTTCAGCATTCTATCTATAAACTTTCGGCTAAAATTGGGTTGACGAGCCAGAAGTTTAATATAAGCAAGCTCCTTGTCAGCCGCCTCCTGAGACCGATAAATGGCAATCCTAGAAATATAATCCTTAAGCGTTTCTTGCTCAAATGTGATAGCTTCCTCAACTACCTGCATTCTATCCTTAAAATTAAGACTAAAATTAGGTTGACGAGCCAGACGTTTCATGTAAGTAAACTCATGGACAGCCACCTCCTGAGACCGATAATCTGCAATCCGCAGAATATAATTCTTAAGTAGTGGCGGAAAGCCCCTAAGCTTAGCTAAACCATTGGAGGGGGAATTGATAGGAGAGGAATTCTCCCGGAGTACAGGAGACTAAGTCGCTCTCGTATAGCCCTCCCTGGAACTTCACTTGTCGTCCGACGGCGCCGGTTGAGTCTCATCTCTCACTTTGTTGTCCCCAAAAATGTTCGATCCCGAAAGATTATCCGGATCTTGGATGATGTCCTCATATCCTTAGAACTCTGCCCTGTCGCAGTCACCAAGACAGAAGCGTTGCCGATAACAGAGGTCTCATCGGAACTATCTACCTCTAGATTGCCCTCATTGTGGCCCGAAGACAGAATATTGAATTTATTGGAGAGATTATTCCTGAAGTTTTAGTAGGTGCGGGAGCACTTTTTAGGGGTTGTTCTTGACTACGAGAGTGACCAGCACTAGGCTCGAATCGAACATGGGAATTTGGAAGCGAAAGGAGCGGGGGGTATTAACTTTGTTTGCTCGTGTGAGTAGGGCCATCCTTGTAGTTCACTTTCTTCTTCAGGTCCGAGTGTGCTCTAAAGCATAGATCAGAGGAATGGCTTCGCATATGACAGTGCTTACAGAAGATAATATTATTATCATAAATGATTTGTTGAGTGTGCATCTTGCTGCCAAGCATGATCTGAATAGAATTGGGAAGCTCCTTCGAAAGATCGAGCTCCATGCATACTCTGGCATAATTGGCTTTAGAGAGGTTGGGGGTTTCGTTAGCTATCGCCACGAAAGTTCCAAAGGAGTTGGCGATCCGCTTCATTGCCGAAGGAACAAGCATACGATTGGTGGGTTAGGTAGAGTGACCCAGGCGGAAATAATCACCGGGTCTTCCTTCGTGTTGAACTCCGGGTCCACTTAACGATTTTCATAAGATGAGAATCGATCCTACTGGTGCCTCTGGTCCAGACATATTTCTTTCTTCGACCTCGGAAGATAGGTGCAAAAGGATGTGCTTGGGGTCCATCGAAGCCACCATGTATTCAGAGGAAATACCCCAGCTAGAGACTACATCTTGGACCCACGAAAGTTTCGGACATCCGGTAGAGAATTTAAGAATGAAGGTATGGGAGAATATCTCTAAGAGCGACAAGATTTCTTTGGGGGAGAAAGGCACGATGATATCCTGATCGCCTGTCGTAGTAGGATACTCGAATTATGGGAGCTCAACATCAAGGATGATCGGAGAGTTCTTAGTCAAGCTGTCAGGCCTGACAAAATTGGCAAAAGAAGCTGGCCGATTAGGATGGAGCGTAGATGAAAGGATCACCTAAGCCTTGTAACCAGCAGAGAATTATACAGAGGGGTCTTGCACAGCATCGAAGTGCACTGAAGAGGAAAGCGCGCCCAACTCCCTGTGGCCAGGCGAATTAGGTGCGGTAGGGAAGTTCGTAGCATTGATATACTCAGACGAGTTATACGCCTGGGAGAGAAGCGTTGGTGCAGGCCCAGAAGAGGATATCGCCGCATTGAAGTGCTGAGACGAGCGAAGCACCTGCTGGTGAAGCGCTGGGACGGGCGCGGATGCCGATGGTGCACCCATGACAAGCACAAGGTTGGATAGCGCTGGAATGGCATCGTGGTAGGATCGGCCTCAGTCTGGACAGCAGAGGACGAATAGCGCACGTGGATGCAACGCATAGGAGAAGGTACATTGGAGATGAGCTCCAAACTGATGGCGCGGAAGAGGAATGCACGGGGGGCCCTACGTTATCCAAGCAGCCAGAAAAGAGCGATAATAAAGGGTTTGAATTCAAAATGGTGGAGCGGAAAGTGAGGGCACGTGGTCCAAGATCCGGTCCGCTGTTAGGGAGGCCAAGCACAGACCATTGGGAAGAGCGGCCCCCGAAGACCGGCTGCTGATGTCAGCAGTCCGAGCCAAGGGCCCAGCAGGGGAAGGGCATGGAGAGGTGCCGGCGCCGATCGACGCAATGGATAGCCAGGCGAGGTCGGTCGAAAAAGGGCCAGGCAGGGGCGCGGGCCGCCGGAGCAGCCAGACCGAACAGCGATAGTTAAGCAGTCGTCTAGGAAGCGGTCGTCGAAGGCGGAGTGGAGGTCCAGCCATGAGCGCCGAAGCCAGGAGAAGCCCACCGGAGGGCGACGCCCCTGGGGGGCGCCCGACCATGCTCGCAGAACACAGCATGAGAGCCACCGAAGAAGAAGACAAAGTCGTATCGGAAAAGAGCCACGCCAAGCAAGGGCCACCGAAGAAGACAAAGACCAGGAGCAGACGAAACACACCGAGAGCGATCACGAAAGAAGGGGACGCGCCGAGGAAGAAGACCGAGCAAAAGAGAGCCGCGGGAACACCAAGGAGGAAACCTTACTGACCACCGGAGAAGTGGGGGTGACTAGATTTGCATATTTTGGAACATTTTCAAGATCAATTTTAGAGCATCCACAGTGGAAGAGATTTCAAGTGCTATTTTAACTTTAGCTAATTTTTATAGCACTTGAAGACTACAATGGACACTTGTCCATACTTAAAAATTACTAAAAAACTAAGACACTCCAGATTTGGAGCTTGCACTAGCTCCACTACATTAATTTCTGGGCCCACCAATATCTAATTTTACCAAACATAAAAGGAAAAAAATAAGAAAGAAAAATCTTACCAAACATGGAAGAAAAATAAAAAAGAAAAAAGATGGAAGATGTTAATTTGGAGTGTACCATTGTGTGCCAATATAAAAAAAGATACTCTAAAAATAATAATTTACATAATTTCTAATAATTTGGAGTACGTGCTTGGAGTGTCTCCACTGTGGATGCTCTTATACGGGTACTCATGACAAAATCAAGTGTGTTCAACTCTCACTAGCAATTTGGACTATACTGATGTCAAAGTATGACATTACCATCATCCTACTGAGATAATAAATGGCATGTTCATGGCCTACATCACTCTTTTGAGCTAATAAAGCGCAAAGAGAGTGGTTCATTGCACGGACGTAGAGTAGGAAGGGCTTAACCAATACTGGGGGATGTGTGAGATGTCACGTCCCAATTCCGTAAAATCGATAGCCATCCTCCAGACATGATGCCGTGCGAACCTAAGTTGAGCTCGCACAAGTCAATTTCATAAGGTTATCCGAAACACAACAACAAAGAGTACGCAGAGAAATTGAACAACACATTTGGAACAGAAGAAAACTTTACTTTATTGATAATAACCATCATATTACAAGACTCGATTACAAAAGTGCATGCAGACTTACAACTGACACAAAAATTAAAGTCGATGAGATAGTCGCTCCATACATTACATCCCCTTTATACAACCAAAATATTCAAAACACCTTAGATCGAAAAAAGTCAAGTCATTTCTGTTAAACGAATACAGAGTCTTTAAAAGAGTTGATGCAAGCTTCGGCACACGAGCGAGGTTTCAAAATATTCCAGGCGTTGCCTTCAGCTATATGGCACGCCCCTCCTGATTTGCAGTATCCATGAAGAGCGAGGACCAGTACAATGTCGTGCACTAGTGAGTGACTAATTGAATACCACACTTTTGTTCAAGAAATTAAGTTAAACATGTAATATAATTGGTAAACTTTCTTGCCATCCTAATCATTTGCATATAACATTTGATAGGCATAAAAAATAAACTTCGTTACCACTTACCTACGATAGAGCATTTCGTTGCAACATACAACTTACAATGTTCTTCTTTGTCAGTTTGATATTGTTAATGTCACTACCACATTTCTAGTATGAGGGTATTTTGGTCATTTTTGAATTTTGGGATTTATTTGGAATTATTGTGAATTATTGAGATTTATTAGAATTTATGTGATTTTTAGTATAATTTATTTGAGTGATATTCTAGACTTTGACTAGTGTTGACTTTGGAGCCTACCCTAGAAGCTAACCCTAGTTATAGTGACTTGGATAGATCATGTGACCCTAGCCTAACTTAATTTAACTCATGTTTGGTCTTTTAGATTCAAGTTAGAATATGTGCATTGATTCATGACTTAAGGTTTTAATCCATGGCTATGACTTTACAAGTCATGATTAACTAACTTAGCCCATAGAAGCCCATACCATGGAACCCTAACTTCCTTTACTTGCCGGCCAACCCACCTAGGGATTCCCTCCTATAAGTAGTCTCTTCCATTAGGTTAGCCTCATTTAGAAAGTTCACATTTGGAAAAGGAGGTAAATTCCCAACTTCAATAATTCCTAGAAAATCTATTTAAATTTTTTTAATCCAAACAAGTTGCATTAGGTTCTAATTCATCTATACTTTCTGTCCATGGAAGGAAATTTCAGTGGAGAGCAATTTGGAGGAGTTGCTATCAAAGGAAAAAGTTCTAGAAAGGGGTTTTTCTTGAAAAGTTCATCAAAGGTAAATGATCCCTAAACCTATAGTTTCCTTGATTTCTTTGCATATTTGGAAAGCCCTAGGAGTCCCCTAGCTGTAGGACTTGGTTTCGTGTCAAGATGGACCTGTTTCGTATCCGTATCGGACACGTATCCGACTGGATACCTAGGTGTTCGAAGAAATGCCCTAAAGGGGATTTCGATCTGATTTTAGGAAAACTTTTGAATAGAAATTAGGTTTTGTGATTGCTTATCGAAATTTGGTGGACTGAGCTTGATTTAGTGTCATGTCGTGTCAGGATCTGGACACGAACACATTGTTCTGACACCGCACGCACTGTCCTGCTACTCGGGGTGAATTTCTCTACGGACACGGCGACTCGACACGAACCACTTGACACGTGGGTGGGGGCAGTGTCTAACAAGGCCCTCCCCAAGTCTCATGTGTCCCGTGTCGTGTCGAGCGAGCACGAGCTCGGGCACTGATTTTGTACTACACGCACACGTTTGGATTTCGAGTTCTGATACGGCTTAATAAGTCGGACACGACGACACATGGGTACGATTCAGGGTGCTAGGTCCCTAGCCCTACCCTAGGCATACCGCCATGCACGATCACGAGTCCTAGTTTGTGTCGTGTCGTATCCACGAGTGAGGTGAACACGTGCACGACACTGTGTTCTGTTGTGCCGTACGTGTACAGTCTATTAGATTGTTCACTGTTTTAATTCCAGTTTTAATGGTTTTAATTGTGATTTTAAATGCTAATTAGATTCCTATACATGTTGTTAATATATGTTAGTTTGATTTTTACATTTGGGTTTGTCATGTGGATGGGGATTCGAATTTGGTAAATTGCATGTTAACTGATACTTGACTGATACCACATTATTATTCCCACTTCCTAAACTGTTAAACCTGTTTAATCCATTTTAATTTATTGTTCAGTTGTCTTAATGATTCTCACATAATTGTTAGCCCATGGTAGATTGATTACTTGTACGAATTAGGCTTTTGATTGAGAATGGGATAATTAGACTTGTGTTGGGCTTCGAATTGCATGACTGGGAACTGAATTCCTTTCCTATACCTGAGATTAATTCATTCCTAATGAACTGAAATCGAATGATCCTTTATTAGTTGTGTACATGGTTGGGTTCAAATGTAGGATTGGGTATTTAGTTACCTGAAAATCTATTCATGTAAACTGTCAACTGTTATTGCATTCCTTAAACCTGAGATGTGATTCCTATCACTGAATTTGATTCCATTTTAAATAATCTTCACTGATATTTGTTCCCAGGTTTACCTACACACATTGCCTATCACTCACTGATCTCAGGAACACCACACACATGCTTATTGCCATGACACTATTCCTATTTGCACACACAAGTGTCAATGTACACTATACTGTCATGTTATCCCCCTATTGAATTCCTGTTTTCCCATTCACTGATTACCTATAGTTAGCTCACTGTTTTTCATTTGCCCACACACAAATGTATTCCCTGATTCCATTGACACTGAACACAGGCTCTCATGCTCTCACACACACAAGTGTATGTCACTAACACTACACTGTTCTCAGGATATCATGACACACACACTCTTGTATTCTCACACACACACACACACATGAACACATTCATGTATCTTCCTATTCTCTATATATATGTGTATATACATATATACATGCATATATATTTATGTGAGATGAATATATAGGTATCCTATATATTATAATATGTGTGTGTATATTTTAGATATATTATTGTTATGTATATGTGATATGGTTTGGTTTATAGGCATGATATAGCCTATAGCCTAGGGCTCATGGCCTATGGTGTGTCTGTTTGCCTAGTGAGAGTCTAGTTAGACTTGTTTAGTCTTAATTAGACCTAGTTAGACTAGCATAGGCTAATTTGACTAGTTTAGACTTGGTTAGCCCTAGTTGACCTAGTTTGACTTCTAGGGTTGACCAAAGTTGACCAAGAGTTGACTTGGGTCTAGATTGACCTAGAATCATGTAGAATGCATAGTAGAACTTCATATTACCATTTTGGACTTGTTGTGACTTGTGCTGTTCTGATTAGGAGCCAAACACCTCTCCTCGGACAGTACATTTCATCCGCACTCAGATACCAGGCGAGTACATTCTCTGATTATTTCATATCCTGTTAGAATTATTTTCCTGCTTTAGATTACTTTACTTGATGCTGTCACGCTGGTAACACGGATTAGTACTATATGGATCCTTTTTGAGATGTTATCCCCTCAAGGAGCATCGGATACTACATGTTCTGTGTGTTCACATACATTGTGTATCACTATGCTTTATGGTTCATTGATCACTTGTGACATGTACTCTCATGATCACAGTCTTCCTTGAATCACCCATTTATGGGCATTCCTAGAATTACCCATTTTTGGGCCTACCATGCATCACCCCTTGTGGGCCATTGCATGGATCATAACATAACCTGGCTGGATCCTTGTGTATTGATTGGGGATACGGGGGAGTAGAAGTAGACATGTGAATAATATCTAAGTAGTGTAGTTCCTAGAATCACTCCATAGTATAGTTCCCAGAATCTCCTATGCTATTCACATGTCTATATGTACTCTGACTCACTAGCCACTGTTAGTTCTCTATTTATAGTAGATATTTCTATTACAGTTCTTCTCTGTTTACATTCTGTACTTTCTTTCAGTTTCCTGTATCTTACTCTACTGCATGCTTATATTTCTAACCTGCTATGATCTGTTGAGATGTATTGTGCTCGTTCTGTCCTGACTGGACCTGTTGAAAATATTACAGAGGACGAGGAGGAGGCCTATGTGGATACCTTCTACGGGGTAGCTCTAGATGACACCTATGATCCAGATTTCCAGCAGGATCCCTTAGGTTTAGAGACTGAGGCTCCTAGTCTAGGTTTTACTATTTCTGTCATTTGAGATCTGGATTGTATATATTCTTTTATACTCTGTAGTTGAGACCTTGTATTCTGGATGTTCGCTGAGATGTTATCTTAGACACTTAGACTTTTCTGATCATCTGTATTTCATTTGAGTTCTATTTCATATCGTGCTTCTTCTTCCTTAGTTGTGATTGAGTTTACATTCTGCTATGTCACCCCCATTCGGGGAGTATAAACTGCTTAGCATTATATTGTTAGATGTTGTGACCTAGGACAGCGTTCTACCGCCGACACGGCGGCATAGGCTGGACGTACCCACGTCTCGTGCCCTTACTCTAGGGTGTGGGTCGTGACAGTTAACTAAAAATACGCATGTGTGGAGGTCACTGGCATGACAAGCCATCTTGGATATGTAGCTTGGTTTAGACTGTTAGGGTTATATACTAAAAGCATCACTTTTGTAGTAACCTTATTTCCTTAAATTTTGAATGAGAATCATATGGGCAAATGTTTGTATATTGTATTTGTTGCAAGTGTTAATGCAAATGTCTGATATTCTATATGTAGATAATATGGTGTGTGGTGTCAACAGAAGATCATATTATCAGTTTCCTATAGAGTATATAAATAGTTCACAACCTAGATGGACTTGGACAATCTATTGGAAAGGTTGTAGTATAATATGGTATTAGTCTATCTTGACTATAGGTTTATACTAGTACACTTTGTGTGTATTGAACAGGACCACTTGAGGTTGTTCTCTTTGTACTGACTACATAAGAGAACAAACACCTCTGTTATTATGGATGCTTGTGCTCTCAATCCTGATATAATAACGGACATGTATATACAATGTGCATTACTTTGACTCATAAAAGAGTGAGATTCATTATGGATCAACAACCTCTATGAATTGGGTAATAACATTGTATGTATGATGGGCTGTTGATTATAAATGGAATCCATGTTCCGATACATCGGGTTGATGATGTCCTCTTAAGGAGCTCATAAGGATTGTCATGTAAATCCTGCAGGTGGATTATATCCGACATGACAAATAAAGTTGAGCGGTACTACTTAAGGATAAAAGATGTCGAATCAATATAGTTGTCAGTAACTTAATTTGATCGACGGACATACGATATCTTAACATGGGGAGCCAAACGAGCATATAATAAAAGGAGCCCACAAACATAATTTGGGATTAGGGAGGTAGTGCAACAATAGCTCATTAGTGGACCGAGCTATTGTTAATGGGCCTGATTGTGTTCGGGCTGAACACGGGATATCCATATCCGTTAGAAGGCCTAACCCTAATTTCTTCTCATGGTCCCTGCCGTAGCCTATATATATCCTATATTCTCTGGCCGTCAGATTACTATCAAAAATCTAAAATTTTCTCTAAATTCGTGATTCACGTAAGGAGAGAAAGAGAGGGCTGCCAAGGAGAAGAAAAGGTTGGAAGATCGTCGCCCACACGACGTCCAACTCGAGGAAAGAATGCGTGCAGAAGATCTTGGGATCGTCCGCTCAGATTGCCAGGAATTACTTGTCTCCTTTCCGCCGCAGGTATAATTCGTGAACCCTAGTTTCCGCCTATGAAGGGTTAGAACACGTATTAGACCTGTTTAATTTTCTATCGATCAATACGCACACCAAAGGAAGGGTCCTGGGAATCCCCAGTTCCATCATAGATGTGGGTCCTTCAGCATGGGTAGTGAGCCTCGTTGAAAGCCCTCGAATACCTACATCATGCATCTAGCATAGCTATCGTGTTCACCTAGGCTGAATCATTCATGTGGCCCGGAGATACTGTCCGAAGAAACATCGCCCTTGTGCATAAGTTGTTCATGACCATGCTAGACTAACTAGTTATTCAAGGCACATTCCATATTATCGTTGTAATATTTCATTCATCGATTCATTCTATGCCTAACACAGATCTATTGTAAAACCCTAGAGGAGGGTAAATAGGTAATAAATAATTACCAACAATAATAAGCAAAGTAAATAGTAATTTAAAAGATAGAGAGAACCAAACACTCAATGTATCCTGGTATCCTCTCGTGGGGCACTCCAGTCTTGGAACTCTCTCCGGCTTTAATCCACTATTTAAGTAAATAGTACAATACGAGCTTTGATCCGAAGACTCGTCAACTTCTTACACATGAATTTTTTATCCGAAGGCTAGTCAACTTTTACACACGAGTTTTTATCCGAAAGCTCGTCAACTTCAAACTTGTAGGGTTTCGATCTTCTTGAATACATGGAAGATCTAAGTTACAACTCTTGAATATACTAACACTTTGGCGGATGACAAATTAAAGCTTTGTAGAGTAATGGTAGAGCTCTTTGGTAGATAAAAAATTTAAGGCTCAAGCGGATAAGCATTTATAAAAAAAATAGAAAGTCTTTATACAAATCCAAGAACATGAGACATTTCTTGCACAGAGTCGGATTATCCGACAGACATCAGAGAAAATCTGATGGATTATCCGGCTCAATAGTAACTAATAGAAATATAGCGTTGAATGCATTAAATGCTCCGACATCTGGCCGTTGAATTTGAATTTGATATAGCCAGCAAGGCAACTCGAATTATCCGACGAAGATCCGCGGATATTCGGGAGATGATCCGAACAATCCAACAAATACTTGTTTTTCAGTTCGGATGATCCGACGGAGATCTATGGTAATCTGACAAATGATCTGAATGATCCAACAAATACTTGATGTTCAGTTCGGATGATCCGACGAAGATCTACGTTAATCCGATAGATGATCTGAACGATCTAACAAATACTTGTTGTCTCAATTCAAATTATCCGACGGACGTCTACGGATATCCGGAAGATGATCTGATGATCCAAAATGCTTGTTATTTCAGTTCTGATTATCTGGCAAATCTCCGTAAAAATCCTTCGGTTTTTCGCTCCTTCATAATAGTTCAAAGATGAAAAGGTTTTAGCTTTTAGTTTCATACAAGCATGAGTATTTACAAGTTGTCCTAAACACTTACAACTTTAGGAATCCAGTCGAGCTTCTAATCTTGAACACTTTTTCTATCATCTCAGGATTCTTTGAGTGCACTTTATTGGCTTATGCTTTCATTTGTAAGTGTTGGAAAATAACTTTCCTTCTAGCTGTGAGTGTTTCATTATGAATCTGTAAAAGAATATAACTAAAATAGTACGGAGGTTAATTATAGTCAATATATCAAAATCAGTGTGCCAACAATCCTTCCATTTTGATAATTGATAAACGTACGAGTTTTGGAGATAGCTTTCCCGTAATGTGATATCTCCCCTTAATACAATTTCTTCCCCTTTGGCATTTATTCAAAATAAGAGTAGGAATAAAGATGAAATAACCAGTATAGATAGACAAAAAATATAGCATTTGATAACAATAAACTTTTGTTAAAACATAGTGTCCATGCTAGGACAAAGGTGAAGCAAAAACAACACTAATAACGACAAGATAACCAGTCCCAGAAGGACTACACAAGACAATGATCACATATACTAGAAAGTCCATGAAGGACTGAATACACAAAAAATATAAGCTATTGAGGCACACCACCACGAAGTGCAAATAACCATCAACTATCAGGAGCAGCCTGAGGGTTGACGTTAGCCGACGGATCCTTATCATCACCCGGGGCAGGGGTAAAAGTGCTATAGGCAGGGCCGGCCCTGAGTTAATGGGGGCCCTAGGCAAATTTTTAAAGTGGGGCCCATATATAATATAAAAAATTGAACTAAAAAATGATATAGCCAAGGCTAGAACCTAGGACCTCTTGTGCACAAGTATAACATACTACCACTACACCACAAATGTTTTATGATAAAAGAGGATCATATTATATATTAGTTCTATTTTCAATATAAGATTACTAATATATATATACATTTAAATTAATTTTTTGGGCCTCCAAATTTCATGGGGCCCTGGGCGGTCGCCCTGGCCGCCCTGGGCCAGGGCCGGCCCTGGCTATAGGGATTATGCCTCTTGGGTATATGAAGCCATAGACATTGGGGTCGGTAAAGTACGGCCCGGGTAGACAGGGTAAGCAACATTGGGATTGATGTAGAGATCACGCTCCTCAAGCATATGCTGAATATAGTGTGCCTGATCCATAAGCCATGATGGATGAGAGTGCCAAGGCCTCGGGTTGCAGCCTGAATGCGCTCAGAGGTAGAGATCGAAAGAGAGATAAACTGGCGATCGATATAGCGGCGAACCTCGGAGTAAGGATCGTAGAAGGCTGAGAGGGTGAACCAGTGGCAGTAGCTTGAACGAATCGAGCACGGGTTTTGGACTTTTCAAGGAGGGTAGGCCGGTCTCCTTTAGGGCAATTCGTAAGATTAACCCTATTAGCCTATAGGATCATAGTAATGTACATTGTCACGACCCGCACCCTAGAGTAAGGGCACGAGACGTGGGTACGTCCAGCCTACGCCGCAGTGTCGGCGGTAGAACGCTGTCCTAGGTCAACAATCATCTAGTAATATATCTCTAAAAAGTTTATACTCCCCGAATGGGGGTGACATAGCAGTAAAACTCAATCACAACTAAGAAGAGGTAGCACGATATGAAATAGAACTCAAGGAAATAATAGAAAATTAGTCTAAGATAATCCCAGCAATATCCAGAAGTACATGGTCTCAGATACAGAATGAAAAAATATACAACTCTGAACTCCAAATAAGTCTAGCTAATGCCTCAAGACTACATAAAAGATAGATAAGCCTAACTAATCTAGTCTAGGCAATTGGGGTGATATCCTCAGCTAGAGCTGGGTCCTCCTAAGGGTCCAGCTCGCAGGTGTCATCTAAGGCTGCCCGTAGTAAGTGTCCAGGCAAGCCTCCTCCTCGTCTCTGTAATATTTTCAACAGGTCCAGTCAGGACAGGAGCGAGTACAGTACATCTCAACAGTTCATAGCAGGTTAGAAGATATAATCATGTAGTAAAGTAAGATACAAGTACTGAAAGAAGTCAGTATGTAAACAGAGAGAGAAAGCTGTAATAGAAATATCTACTATAAGAGAGCTAACATGTGACTAGTGAGTCAGAGTACATATAGACATGTAAATGGCATAGGAGATTCTGATGCTACACTATGGAAGAGATTCTGATACTACACTACTTGGATAGTATTCACATGTCTATTTCTACTCCCCTACCCCAATCAGTACACAAGGATCCAACCAGGTTATGTTATACTATGTAAGGCCCCCGAAGGGTGATAAGCCCCCGAAGGGTGGTAAGCCTCCGAAAGGTGATAAGCCCCCAAAGGGTGATACATAGTAGACCCATGTGGGATAAAGATTCCAGGAAGACTCTGTGATCATAAGAGTATATGTCACAAGTGATCGAAGAACCAATGAAGCATAGTGATACGCCATGTAAGTGAAACGCACAGAACAT
>JANAVB010004800.1:35322799-35396130 GCA_029216955.1 Iris pallida | reverse complement strand
ATCCATACGCATAGACATACAACACACATCATACCATATCGACTTGTTGCACCGATGCATCGAACGATTAATGATTTGCTGCACTCCGTGCAACCGATAACACATAACCGTTCGCATAGCAACATAACATGCATTGCCTCACATATCGACCGTTGTACTTCGTGCAACCAACAACACATATCTCCTCGCACTTCGTGCGACCAACAATATGTATATCATTGTACTTTGTATAACCAACATCACCATATTCATTGCACTTCGTGCAACTAATATTCCATAACTCGTTGCACTTCGTGCAACCAACGTTCTCCGATGGCACTCGGAGATAGCGTGATAGTCACGACATACTTGTGGCAGACATACACACTTAATATAGACTTATTGTATGGAACATCCAATGTAGCATCGAGCAGATCCATGAGCCATGCGGTTGCAGAAACAACTTCGAGTCAACTGAATTTCGATATTGAAGTAACTGAGGGTCAAAGAGATTCATGCACGGTCCAGAGGATGGAACCGCTCTGATACCAACTTGTCATGCCCCGATTCGGAAAATCGCTCGTCCTCGCTAGATTTCACCCGAATCATCGTCCTCGCTAGGGCGTGATGCCGCACGAGCCTGGAGTTGCGCTCGTGCAAGGCAAGGTAACGGTTCACATAGTGTTTATCTCAATTTGATAACATAAGCAGCGGAAGGAAAACATAGTATAACATAAGAATCTCTTTTATTCATAATGAATTGAAGGTTACAAAGGCTTTGAATCGCCCAACTTAACATGCCAATTGGCTACAACGCTCATGATCTCTCTAGCTCACAAAGGATTACATTGTTCCACATATTATGCCTCTTTATAGCCACCTAGTAGTCTTCGGCCGAACATCTCCATATCGCAAGTCCGAACGCCTATGCGGTAGCTCCTCTTGAAACGCTACGGACTTCATGCCTCGGTACGTCCAAGCCAAGCCTCGCCCTGAGCCGATCATAATCTGAACCTGCAGGCAAACTAGTGGGGGATTAGTGCTTTCGTCCTTGCTTTGCACTGATCAAGACCCGCTTGCACCCAACCAAACACTAAGTATCTTTAGTGAAACATGCATCTTAATTTGGTGATCTTTCTATTTAGCCTTAGGATCAGTTTCATGGCAATATTCATGCATAGCAACTTATCATAAATGTGTCCGATACCGTGTCCCTGCGGCAGATACGGTTACCCATAATATGAATATAAACATAGTGCGTGCTCCTCTCCGTCCCTTTTTGCCTAGCCTGCAATGGTTAGAACTTAACATAAGAAATCATACTATTCACGCAACCAACCATAAACATAGCCATATGCATAAGGGTAGCAGGCCCTACGCCTGCACCCAACTCTAAACTCAGTCTACCGGCCCTATCTATATGAAGGTCACGGTGTTTCGTACCGTAATGGACTTGGCATCTCTTATGTGTAAGCCTATGATCACTTCGATATGGGTTGCGAGCCCAATATCCGAAGGATCCTAAACTTACTGATATCATAGCTTATCATAATACTGGCCGGTCATAAACCGTCCGATTGATGTGCACCATAAATACCATACATAATTCCCTCCTAGGCCGAACGGTCCCGGTGCCCCGGTCATAACCGTCCGAGGGAAGACGCACCCATACACGGGCAATCCGAGTCCATTGACCATGCAATACGCGCCATAGCATACAAGTCATACATTACAACCCATCTCGTGTTCCATAAACATAGTCCCTTATCTCTATCTCAAGTTCCGTCGATGTTATGCCCCAACACATCCGTATTGATACACGATGCCCAACGGCTTAGACTTCTCGTACTTATATTCAATGTATTCCATTCATAAGTATTTCACGTAGCCTAATTCCGTAGTTACTTAGTCATTCTTAGCTTCCGTGCACGAGGGCACACTTAACGCCATAATCAATGTTCTAGGCCTAGTGTTGAATGTTCTCGGAGCCGTGCACGTGGTGCACATCTCGATATTGTCTTTCAATATTCTACCACCACCGCCCTACCGCGACCCGTACACTTGATGCACGTTGCTTCAATTGTTCAATGGTCAATGTTCTATCTTAATGTTCAACATATACTTAGACCTTAAATCGCCCGAGCCACGCTCGCTAACTCAATAGCTACTTACACATACAATGATATATTTTATTAGACATGAAGGAATAGGGAGAGAGAGTCAAGAACCCGCCCACCTTAAGCCGATATGCCTTCTCGTCTTTGGCTATTGAAGCGGCTCGCTTCCATAACTTGGTCGCATAGCTAACTCTCGGACTTAGCCATTCCTTTGAACTACTCGGTTGATTTGGCCTATTACGTCCATGTCACGATCTATAATCCTGCATAAAGGCATAGCCTGCACACCAGATCAACTAAAATTAGCACTTGCTCAAACGGGACATATCCTTTGCATCGATTCGATTCATAGATTCCAATCGACTCAAGGCTTACCTTTGGCCAACGTAACTTTTGCATCGATTCATATCGATACTTCATCGGGTCAATGCAACTCTTTGAGTCAACGACTCATCATAATGTACCATACGGAGCGGGACATTACACAATCTGGCTAGTTGGCGCCACCTGATCGACTTTTATTTAGAAGTAGGGTGACGTGGCACGCTAGCCACCAACTTCGCAGAGCGTGCCCACTATACTGCCTGTGACCACACGCATCTCAATCAAACGATGCTACGCGTTCACAGCATTTGGTGCAACCGTTCGCATAATTTGTTACATTGTGTCCCCACTCAACCTGATGAAGCTCGCGCAAGGTGATCATATAGTATCTAGAGCAGGGTGACGTGGCGCGCATGCCACTAACTTCGTAGAATGTGCCCACTACACTGTCCACGACCACGCACATCTTAATCAAATGATGCCATGCGTCCACAGTAGTTAGTGCAATCGTTCGTGCAAGTGAACAAGAGGCATGCAACCTGAAATGTGCGCAACCCAGAATAACTGCTAAATAGTTATTTCGGGAACTCTATAAATAGAGTTTCAAATCAGTCTCAAGGCATCACGAATGATCATAATCTCCTGCTAAAGTGCTGTTGCAACCTCCAGAGGCTCGTGTCTTCGATATCACATCATCCAAGGGATAAAGTGATCGTCTTCTGATCAGATTCCTACAATTCTACTTCCCTAAAAATTAATTGTACTCTTGTACTCTTTTCTCAGTTTGTAATAAAACTTTTTGTTTTTACAAACAAAATGGTGACTCTGCTAGGGACGACTTTCTCCTCCGACGAGAAAGTGACAACTCAATGTGATACCGCGTCGATCGGAAAGACGCAGAAGACCCTGGTCGTTCAAGTCGACCAGACAGCCTACGAGGCCACGATCAATGCTGGGGGTGCCAAGGGCACTACTTGTAACTACCACTTTTCTGAAATGAGAGTAATTTTAAAATTTTGTAATTTTTATCATTTAGTAATAATATTTAAATCATATTATGATTTTTGGGGATTTTCTTTATTTATTTTATATTATTTAGATGGGTAAATTATGATTTTGGTTGTTGCTAGTTTAACCCTAGAGACTGTTTGACTTAGAGACTAACTATGACCAAGGAGACTCGACCATGTGACTAGATTGGCTAATTACATATTTTTAGGCTAAGGGTATTTATTAATTGTGCATTAATTGAATTTTATTAATTTATTAATTAAATTGCTTGTTGTGCGGTTTGATTGGTAGATGAATTGGTGTTTTGGTAGTATAAACGGTTTGACCTTATCCAACCATAACCTAGAACCTTAATGCTATATTAGAATTAGATTTATTATCATTAGAATTAATTTAGATTTTATTAGTTAATTTTTTAGAGTGATTAATTGATTTTTAGCCATTTTTCTAATAGCCTTTTAAAGCCTTTTTGACTTAGGCTTTATTAGAAATATAGGGAGCCCAAGCCCATGCATCTAAACTAACCCTAGAGCTCCCCCACCTGGCCGCCCAATAGCAGTACACCCTTCCCCTTCTCTTCATTTGTGAAGTTTTAGCCTCCACAAGTGAACCCTAATAGATCCCCTTCTCCAAAACTTATATTTCCTTCATCCGGAGTCCGTTTCTTTCCAAACGAACTCCGTTGCACTCGTCGAGGAGAGGAGGATCTGCTGGAGCATTTCTAGCGAGGAGGCAGAGGCTTTTGCATGAGAAAAATCGGCCGACACGACAACCGAGGGGCTCCATTCATTGAGTTTTTGACACTCAATAGGTAAACCCTAATCTACCATTGTAAATCTGGAATTTCTTTCATTTTTGCATCCATATAGGTTCCCTAGACTTGCCCACGAAATTTGGTTGGATTTCGATTTCGTTTGATGGCGGTATCGGATACATGTCGGTCCTTTACGGCACGTGTTCGACGAAATGCCGCTTAGGATAGAAAGTTGCTATTTTTCGATTCTGTCTTCATGGATGTTTAGATAATATTATTTTGATAAACTTTTGTGAAGACGGATTTGGTTTTGACAACGTTACAGCGGTGTTTCGGGCGTCGGACGCACGTGCACGGATCCCGTGCACGAGGCCGTGCGTGCCCTGCTGTCCGTAAGTTGTTTCTCGATGCACAGGCCGTATTTTCACGTGAAATTTCTTGAGCACATGGGGGAAACCTCTGCCCCCATGCTCATAAAATTTCACGACTTTCGTTGAGCGAGCACGAAGAAATCCGACGTGCACCGCTCAGCCGCACTGTGCATTCAGCCTGATTTTTGTTGCTGGAACAGACTTTGTGCGCACACACGACGCAACGAAAACCCGTTCCAGGGCCTGGGACACGTTGGCCTATACCTAGACTACCCGAGGAACCAACCCCGAGTCGTGGCGTGGCCCGACGAGCGAGCCACGAAGGCGGAACCGCTCACACGAGGGCGCGCAGGCGCGCGCGTGCAGCAGGCCGCACGCAGGTGCAGGGCTGTGTGTACTATTTCGGCATGACGTGTCGCTGCGTGGCTGTGTCCTAGACCTACTCTGGGATCCCCCAGCTACGTGCACAAGCACATGGATTTTCGTTGTGTGTGCGACGCTCAATCGAGCGAGAACACACGCATTGTCACGCGGTGTCGGGAATTTCCGATACGCGTTCTGTGGACACGACACGGACGCAATTTCGAACCCAAGAGTATACGAGCGCATCACGTGGGTCGAGACCAACGTGTATGCCGAGTTTCGCGGGTTCATTTGGTGTATATTGTATTTTGGGTCGTTGTGTAAAAAAATAATTTTTCTTTAAATATGAATTTTTGGGTTTGAAGGTGATAATTTGATTTCCAGCTACTTAGCTTATAAAATCTGAGTTTTCAGTACGTACATGAGTTTTTGGATTTGTAGGAACCAAACTTTGGGTTAATTTCATATTTTCTTATCAATTATGAGCATTTGCACTTTTCTCTATAGTTATGTATATATATATATGTATATATATATATATATATATATATATATATATATATATATATATATATATATATATATATATATATATATATATATATATATATATATGCTCCCATTCTTCTTCAGTTGTGCGCTCGGTCTGCTATCCCTAAGAAACCTTTCCGGTTCTTGTCCTTCTGGCCTGCTCATTCCTCCTTCATTCCAACCGTTGCTCAGGCTTGGGGCTCTGTACATCACCACAATCCTATCACTAATCTGGGCTTACGTCTTACGGCTACTCGACGAGCGCTATCGACATGGAGTCACAATACATTTAGAGATATATTCCAGGCTGTCAAACTCGCTGAGGATAGGGTTGTTGCTGCCGAGGTTGCTTTTGACGAAGATCCATCGACTCGTACAGCTCTTCAGGAAGCACAGGCTCATCTCAAACAAAGAATCCAGATTGAGGAAGCCTACTGGAAACAAAAGGCTCGACTCAAATGGGATTTGCATGGGGATCGTAACACTGGGTATTTCCATTCTTGTGTTTCTAACAAGCGACGTCGATTGCATATACACCAACTCCAAGCTGATGATGGTACTACCGCTTGTGATCTTGATGACATTCAACAAATTGCCAACTCTCACTATGAAAATTTGTTCCTTCCTGAACCAGTCATCGTGGATGATGAGTTCATGTCAGTATTACCTAAGCTGCTTAGCGATGAAGAGAGTGCTGCTCTGACTATCAAACCGACCATGGAGGAGGTTCATAATACTGTTAAATCTATTGATCGGAATAGTGCCCCTGGGCCAGATGGGTTTTTCGGTCTCTTCTTCGTCAAGTGCTGGCACATTATCAAAGAGGACGTCTTGGCTGCGGTTCATATGTTCTTTGATGGGTTCTCCTTGCCGAAGGTTATAACTAGCACTCTTCTTGTTTTGATCCCCAAGAGTAAGCATCCTACTACTATTTTCGATTATCGGCCGATTAGCTTATGTAATTTTGTCAACAAAATTTTCTCCAAGCTTCTTGCTAATCGGCTGTCTCCAATGATGACTCGCCTCATCTCACCGGAACAAAGCAGTTTCATTAAGGGAAGGGAAATAGTTGATAATATCATTTTGGCGTAGGAGATGTTCAGTATGTTGGGGCATGACAATTGGGGTCGTAATGCGGCCATCAAGCTCGATATGAGCAAAGCATACGATAGGGTGAATTGGCGATTCCTTCTATCTACTCTTCGAAGGCTTGGTTTTAATGAAACTTGGATCAACATGGTTGTCACGACCCACTCCCGAATAACCGGATACGAGTCGGATACGCCCAGCCTTTGTCATAGAATAACAAAGTAAGCTGTACCATTCTAGGAAAACTAAACAGATATCAAGACAAGAATGAAACACAACATCTATAAAATGTATCCCAGAGTAAAGTACAATATCTGAATTATTACATTCCAGAAAGATAGAAATATACTAGTCTCAATACATGGAAATAATAGGGAAAAGCTAAGGGTAATCTCTAGGCTTCTGCAGCCTCTAAGTCATGAGCTGCACCAGCTAGCTCTCCTGCATCAATAGGCTCCTCGCCATAGAATGTATCGCATAAAGCCTCCAACTCACCTGCAACATATCCTATTCAGGAGCGGAGCAAAGTATATCCAGAGAAATGAACATGTACATCATGGTATAAATAAAAAAAACAGGAATAATGTAAAGTACAGAAAATGAGAACAAGACATGAACTGAATAGGAATACTGAAAGTAAAACAGGGAAACATGGTAAGAGTCCTGAGCATGAAATACAAACTGAACATGAAGTATAACCTGAATATGAAATACAACCTGAACATGAAATACAACCATGAAATCCTGAAATACAATACTGAATCCTGACATGTGCAATATTTGTAATACTTCTAGAGTGCGATCGGCTTGGGTAGATGCAATGATAATGAAATGGTACGGCTTTGGCCCCGCGTGCACGGTGCGGGACCCAAGCTATTCATAGGGATAGTAACAGGGTTTGATCACATCTCTATAGTATTTCCCCTCCCAGACACAATGAAACATGGAACATGAAACCAGACAATATCGTGAACTATCGTGTCATCAAGGAGATACAAGAAGGGATAATGAAGACATGAGAAATGAACAAATCAGAGGAGTATACTTGCCTGTCTCCGGGTGATCAAGAAGGGGTAGTAGAGCTGGGAAACCTCCTGTTATATGGTTACAATTTGATAAGTCAACAATTCAATTAGTTATCCCTAATCCAGAAAAGTTATAATAATAATATAGCTAAAGCTTAATCTAACAAGGTCACTTAATCCTAAGTTCTAACTTGACTAAAACAAGTTATTCTATAAATGATTATCCTACTTATTCTAGTTTAGACTAACATATTAGTCTAAGATTGATCCTATTAAATCCTATCAAGGCACTCATAAATCTTAAGTAAATGTAAGCAATTTAAACCTTATCTCAAAGAGTGGAGTCTCCTAAAATGAACTTGTTTGGAATCAAAAAGTTATAACAGAATTCTGTTATAAACATGGAGCCCTTGCCATAAGGCCTGGTTCCAGAAACAGTTCATAAAATGGCTCCTTTGGTTCCAGATTTCCTTCTGACCCATAAGGAAATTAATGAATATAAAGGCTTATAAAGGAATTCAAGTTCAGGAGTTGAATAATGTAATGAATAAAGTATCCTAGATTGTTTGTTCCAATGAGATGTAACTCTCATGTTCCTGGGTGCAACTGGATTGAACCACTGGGAAATGATATCAGGTTTCTACAGTCAAATTGGACTGATCCCTGAGAAGTGATCCCAGGTTCCTGGGTTCATGACAGTGTGAAAACAACAAGGTCCAATTCAGTCACTTCTAATTTATTGACAGTACCAAACATACAGTCTAATCTATTCTTGTCTTGCATCTATACCCCATATTGATATTCAGAAATGAGAAATCATTCCTCACATACCCTATTGAACTCCAACAGTTCTCTCTAATATAGTCCTATAATAAATTAATGCCTGTTGAAGACAACTGGTACATCTTTAGTCTAACTACCTAAGGTGCTAAACAAGGATCGAACCATGGAATGTTCCTGAATCAACTGGACTGAATCATCCCAGTTTCCTAAAATCAACTGGACTGATTGTAATTCAGTCCATAAACTGGACTTTAAAAATATCAGTCCTATTGTTTTCAATATCAGTTCCAGTCCAAATATCATGACAGTCCCACATGAACTCCATAGCAGTCCATGTCCAAAACTCAGGACAATCCCACATGAACTTCATAGCAGTCCATGTCCAAAACTCAGGACAGTCCCACATGAACTTCATAGCAGTCCAACACAATCTAGATCCTGAACAGGACAGGGATGGAAAACTTTAGTTACAACTTCCTAACATTTGCATCCCAAAATATCAGTCTCCAACCAACATGAGTTCAAACTCAGTCTCCTATCCAATCTACTGTTAGTCTAATATAAACAACTTATAACAGGAATTAACAAACAGTCCAAGTACTTTACTGAAATCGATTTCCTGGACTAATCAGTCCCACACAACCCTCCATGACTTCAAATTGAAAGTAAACTATGAAATTCTACATCAGAGCACATAATAGGCTATTGCTCTAAATCATAAGTTAAGTATACAAATAGTCAACCTATCCTCTGTTTAGGATTCATGTTATCTAGGGTCAGACAGTTCCATATGAACTTCATATAACAGTTAAGCCTTTAGACCATTTGCAACTCCATTCCTGACATCAATAGGATTCACTCGAATGTATCAACAGTGTCCTAGCAGTAAATCTAACAGGAAAATATACACAAACCAGTGGATAAATCATGATTGATACAACTGTTAATTCCAAAGAGGATGGCATCCTTCCTCATTACTGTTAAACAACAGAGATCAAAGTAATATCACTATCCCGGGTTGATTATACAGTAATATAGACTTAACAATTTCACCAACCTTGATTTAACCAACTGTCCTACTGTAATGGAAATCTAAACCATGTTGGCACCCATGGTATCACTCATGATCCTTGGGATCTAGATTAATAATAATAAGCAACAACCACTCTAAACTAGAATGGAAAAAGAAACTCTCTATCAGTTCTTACATAAATTCAATGTAAAGGATATTTAGAGATTACTTGATGGATCAAACTCGATCGATCCTGAGATTCAAAGGCACCTAGCTACTCCACTCGATCCAAAATCAAACCTCTGAAACAAGAGGTTGAACAGGTTGCAGGAATGATCATGAAATGGTAAAATTGGATGATGTACTATACTTAAACAGGATACAAGAATTTATTTACAAATTATCTCATCGGATATCTACTAGTAGCTGAACCAAGGACTGATCAACTGGTCATTTCCATAGATGGCCTGGAAAAACAGGGGACTGCTAACAAAATGAAACAACTCACAACCAATCAGTCCAAATGATTCGTTCTAAAGTTCATCAATATATCAAGAGTAGATCGAGATCCAAATGATTCAAGAACTGGAAATAGAAATGGTAGTGAATTAATTTTTCAGGGAGTGATCTGTACCTCGATTGATCTTGTTGAATCGACCAAACAACAGTCGAAGAATACTCAACAGGATTATAGATCTAGGAGCAAAGATCAATATTCTAGCTCAGATTCAAATAGAAATTCCAGAAGTAAATTGATTAGTTGGCTACAAAATCGTTCCTACTCACCTAATCTATTGCTTCGATCTAGAAATTCAAAGCAAAAGCTTCCTCACAGTTGATGATCGACTGCAACCAATGCCAGGTCCTCCATGGCCACCAAGCTCTTGCCAAGAAATTATAAGAATAAAGAGAGAAAAAGGAAAGGTTGCAGGAATGGAGAGGATTGTTGCTTGATGAGGAAGGCTTAAATAGGCCAGGTAGCGTAGGAATTAGGTTATGGCTGGCGGGAAAAATCCCCATCCTCTCCCTAGCAATTCGATTGGGCATCTGGCTGCTGTCAGAAACAGTTAGGGAGAGAGTGGAGCTCGTCTGAGAATTTGAATTCTCAACTGAAACGAGAATGAAATCGAATTGTGAACACAGTAGTCATCCAAAGGAGAAGGAAGCCCATGAATTAGGGTCCAGAGAAATAGCCCAAGGCTCAAATGCTATGTAAGAAAAGAGAACTTACTTTTCACTAAGCAGGATTTAATTGATAGGGTTGGGCTTCCTGGTTTGGGCCTAACTTAAATAGGTTTAAATGATTTAAACACAAACATAGTTTAGTGATAACTAAAATACATTAAACCAAATAAATTCTAATTCATAAAAAAATATTAAAATTTCAATATTTGGAAAAGTGGAGTTACAAATCTCTCCCCCTTGAAAAAATTTTGTCCTCGAAATTGGAATATAGACACAGATTATCAAGAACAGTGAATCTAATGAGTTGTTTATTGAATTCAATATATATGAAACTCAAAACACTCAAGTGAACAAACTAGGATATCGCTCACGCATCTCGTCCTCACGCTCCCATATGGACTCTTCCGGAGAGTGGTGTCTCCACATGACGTGGACAAGAAGAATGGTCTGGTTCCGCAGTCGCTTCTTCCTCCGGTCTAGGATCTCTACTGGCTGCTCCTCATAGGTCAAGCTCGGGCCCATCTCTAGCTCGAAATAGTCCACCACATGGCTCGGGTCTGGAATGTAATGTCGAAGCTGAGATACATGGAAGACGTTGTGTACTCCCTCCAAGCTAGCTGGAAGCGCTAGCCGATATGCCACCTCGCCAATCCATGCTGTCACATCGAAAGGCCCGATGTACCTCGGACTGAGCTTCCCATCTCTGCCGAACCGAATAATGCCTCTGGTCGGTGAGATCTTCAGGAACACCCTATCGCCAGCTGCGAACTCCAATGGCCGTCTGCTGCTGTCCGTCCAGTGCTTCTGCCGATCCTGCGCCACTCTGAGACGATCCCTGATCAGTCTGATCTTCTCAGTTGAGTCTACCACCATCTCTGGCCCAAGCAAAGCTCTCTCGCCAACGTCGTCCCAAGATAGCGGTGTGCGACACCTCCGTCCATACAGTGCCTCGAACGGGATCATATCGATGCTAGCCTGATAACTGTTGTTATAGGCAAACTCTACTAGATGCAAATGGTCCTCCCACGAACCGCCGAAGTTGAATGCGCAAACCCGTAGCATGTCCTCCAGCGTCTGAATGGTCCTCTCAGACTGTCCGTCCGTCTGTGGATGATAGGCTGTGCTGAACTTCAACTGTGATCCCAAGCTCAGCTGTAGACTCCTCCAGAAGTGTGATGTGAAGCGGCTGTCTCGGTCTGAAATGATGCTCATCGACACCCCGTGAATCCTCACGATCTGACGTATGTAGAGGTCTGCAAGCTTCTCGGTCGACAGCCCAACCTTGAACGGAATGAAATGAGCGGACTTTGTCAATCTGTCCATGATCACCCAAATAGCGTCCTTGCCACTGGGAGTACGCGACAATCCAAAGACGAAGTCCATGGTAATGTGCTCCTACTTCCATTCCGGGATAGGTAAAGGCTGGAGTAGTCTCGCTGGTCTCTGGCGCTCCGCCTTGACTTGCTGGCACACAAGGCATCTGGAAACAAATCTGGCGACCTCTCTCTTCATCCCATACCACCAAACATACTCACACAAATCCTTGTACATCTTGGTAGACCCAGGATGTATAGAATACTGCAACTGGTGGGCCTCCTGCATCACCTCCTCCCGCAAGTCCTTGGGCACACAGCTGGCTCCCGTGCCTCAAGGATCCATCCTCTGCAATGGTGAAGTCGTCGAGCAGTCCTGCCTCCGTCTGAGCTCTAAGACATTGGAGTCCTATATCAAGAATTTGGGCCTCCTTGATCCTCTCTAATAATCCCCACTGTATCTGCATATGCATCATCTGTCCCCTATATCCTGGCAGAACAACCTCAATCCCAAGGCTCTCAAGATCCTCCAATAGATGACGGTCCATAGTGAGATACATAGCAATAGAATATCGACTGAGAACATCTGCAACCACATTCGCCTTTCCAGGGTGGTACTGCAGACTGATATCAAAGTCCTTCATGAGTTCCAGCCATCTGTGCTGCCTCATATTCAGCTCCTTCTGAGTAAAGACATACTTCAGACTTTTGTGGTCCGTGAAGATGTCTACTCGCTCTCCATACAGATAGTGCTTCTACAGTTTCAAGACAAATATGACTGCTGCAAGCTCCAAGTCATGTGTAGGATAATTCTTCTCATGGGGCCTCAACCGTCTAGAAGCATAGGCTATAACCTTCTTGTTCTGCTCCAGCAAGCATCCCAAACCCTTCCCTGAAGCGTCGCTGTAGATGACAAATCCTCCTGATCCTGACGGCAAAGCTAGAACTGGCGCTGTCGTGAGTCTTCTCTTCAATTCTTCAAATGCTGACTGGCAGACGTCGCTCCAGATGAACTCCTCGTCCTTTCGCGTAAGCTTCGTCATAGGCTCTGCTATCCTGGCGAAGTCCTTCATGAATTTCCTGTAATATCCTGCTAGCCCCAGGAAACTACGAATCTCAGCTACTGATGTGGGAGGTGCCCAAGCTTCTACTGCTTCAATCTTCTTGGGATCTACTGAAATCCCTTCTCCTGTCACCACATGCCCTAAAAACTCTACCCGGTCCAAGAAAAACTCATATTTCGAGAGTTTTCCATACATCTTCTTCTTCCGCAGAATCTCCAAAACAATCCGCAGGTGCTCCACATGCTCCTCCTCCGTCTTCGAATAAATCAGAATGTCGTCAATGAAGACTACGACAAACTTGTCTAGATACTTGTGAAAAACTTTATTCATCAAGTTCATAAAAACTGCGGGGGCATTGGTGAGTCCGAACGGCATCACCAGGAACTCACACTGGCCGTATCGAGTGTTGAAGGCTGTCTTCGGAATATCCTGCTCCCGAACCTTCTTCTGGTGATACCCCGACCGAAGGTCAATCTTGGAAAAGACCCTCGCTTCACTCAGCTGATCAAACAGCTCATCAATACGCGACAAAGGGTACCTATTCTTGATGGTGATGTTGTTGAGTGTACGATAATCAATGCACATCCTCACCGTCCTATCCTTCTTGGGCACGAAAAGTACCGGTGCTCTCCAGGGTGAAGCACTGGACCGAATGAAACCTTTGCCCTCAAGCTCATCAATCTGGGCCTTCAACTCTGCAGCTTCCTTCGGGTTGATCTTATAACAATGCTGGGACTTTGGTACTGATCCGGGCACTAGGTCGATGCTGAACTCCACGTCTCGATCTGGCGGCAATCCTGGCAATTCCTCGAGGAAGACGTCAAGATACTCTGCAATCAGCGAATGCGGCAACTCCTGGTCTTCTGCAACTGCTCCGAAGTAGACTCCCTCTGGCCTCTCTGCAACTCGTCTGCTGATTTCGAACTGTGGAAGTCCTGGCGGGCTGAAAGTCACCTTCCCTTCATGGCAGTCTATTACGGCAAACTGCTCGCTCATACAGTCGATGCCGAGGACTACGTCGAATCCGGGCAATGGCATCACCAGAAGTCGAGCCCTAAGTTCTCGTCTAGCTATAGTGATAGGGTAAACCACCATCTCACTGACTGGCACAATCCTACCTCCTGTCATAATCTGATAGTTCCTCCTAGTGGGCTTGGGTGTGAAGCCGTGTCTATACAAAAACTCATATGATACAAAGCTATGTGTGGCTCCAGAATCAAATAAGGCAATGGCAGGAAATGAATGAATGATAACAGAACCTGTGATAACATCTGGAGCTGCCTCCTCCTCAACTGCGGCCAAGACGTAAGCACGTCCCTGCTGTGCTCCTCCCCTCTGCTGGTGCTGGTGCTGTACAAACCTCTGCTGCTGGGGTGGTAGAGCTACTCCTCTCTGGGGTACAGGTAATGCTCTAGGTGGTGCAGGCGGTGGTCCTCCAGCTCCTCGAGGTCCTCCTGCTAGTCTGGCTGTAGCCTGAGCGCAGTCCCTCATCTGATGTGCGTCTGATCCGCAGAAGAGGCAAAGTCCGAGCCTCTTGCGACAAACCTCCACGTGGTGTCCCGGTCGATGGCAATATGTACAAGTGATCCCCTGCTGCCTCTGATGCTGAGCTGCTGGAACTCTGGCAGGACGATGCTAAACTGCTGCCTGCTGATGTGGCTTCGTCGGAGTCTGCATCTGCACCCTCTTCGCTGGCGCCTGGTAACTGCTGCTGCCGACGTCCCTATCCCTTTTGGGCCTTGGGTCCATCTCTTTCTCGACTGCCTGGACGATCTTAAGGATGCTAGTGTAGGTAGTCGCCTGGCTAATAGCTACTGCATGTCGCAGCTCCCTGTTCAGACCCTTCTTGAATCTCCAGGCCCTGTCCTCTGGATCTCTAACTAGGCTCTCAGCGAACCTGCTGAGTCTGGTAAACTCCAAAGTGTACTCTACGACCGTCATAGTCCCCTGCTGTAGCGCCTCGAACTGCATCCTCAGCTCATCCCGCTCTACCTCTGGATAGAACTTCTCTTTGAACAGTGTTTTGAAAACTGTCCAAGATACATGGGGCTCCGTCAACTGGGGGTCCTCCCGGTACCACGTCCTCGCCAAGTCGAAGAGTCGCATGCTAGCCACCTCCACCTTCGTGTCATCTGGAATGTTCGTAAACCTCAAGGTCCTCTCCGCATTCTCTAGCCATTCTTCTGCATAGAGAATCCCCTCGTTGCCCCAGAAGTCTAATGGGCAGAGGTTCTGGTACTCCTTCGCCGTCCCTGGTCTCGGTCCTCGTGGTGCTGGAGGTGCGACTGGTACTGGTGCTGGTGCTGCCGGCTCTCTGGTCCTCAGCGCGTCGACGACAGTCGCACTGAACTGCGCTGCCTGATGATTCTGGGCCTCCAGAAAGTGCTGAAACATCGCCATCACCTGGGTGCCGTCAAACATCATCGTCGGCGGCAGTACTGGAAAGATAGGAGGCGCTGGCGGGAGCTGATCTGCCTGGACATCTGGTGCGGGCTGCTCTGTACCGCCTGCAACTCCAGAACTGCCTGCAACTCCAGTCTGATCCGCGGTCTTCCTTGTGGCAACCATCCTGCATAAAAAGAAAACTTCGTTGAACAACAAACCCTAAAAACCTAATAAACAATGTTTTTATAATAATCAATGTACTGAAAACATGATAAACCTGATATACCCTTAATTCCCGATTTTCCTATGCTATGTTCAAGTTTCCCTAGTGTAATCAAGTCCCCCAATAGTACACTAAGACCTAGGTACCATTAGGCTAGACCTGCATGGGCCACCACTAAAAAACATGTCACGACCCACTCCCGAATAACCGGATACGAGTCTGACACGCCCAGCCTTTGTCATAGAATAACAAAGTAAGCTGTACCATTCTAGGAAAACTAAATAGATATTAAGACAAGAATGAAACACAGTATCTATAAAATGTAACCCAAAGTAAAGTACAATATCTGAATTATTACATTCCAGAAAGATAGAAATATACTAGTCTCAATACATGGAAATAATAGAGAAAAGCTAAGGGTAATCTCTAGGCTTCTGCAGCCTCTAAGTCATGAGCTGCACCAGCTAGCTCTCCTGTATCAATAGGCTCCTCGCCATAGAATGTATCGCATAAAGCCTCCAACTCACCTGCAACATATCCTATTCAGGAGCGGTGCAAAGTATATCCAGAGAAATGAACATGTACATCATGGTATGAATCAAGAAAACAGAAATAATGTAAAGTACAGAAAATAAGAATAAGACATGAACTGAATAGGAATACTGAAAGTAAAACAGGGAAACATGGTAAGAGTCCTGAGCATGAAATACAAACTGAACATGAAGTATAACCTGAATATGAAATACAACCTGAACATGAAATACAACCATGAAATCCTGAAATACAATACTGAATCCTGACATGTACAATATTTGAAATACTTCTAGAGTGTGATCGGCTTGGGTAGATGCAATGATAATGAAATGGTACGGCTTTGGCCCCGCGTACACGGTGCGGGACCCAAGCTATTCACAGGGATAGTAACAGGGTTTGATCACATCTCTATAGTATTTCCCCTCCCAGACACAATGAAATATGGAACATGAAACCAGACAATATCGTGAACTATCGTGTCATCAAGGAGATACAAGAAGGGATAATGAAGACATGAGAAATGAACAAATCAGAGGAGTATACTTGTCATGCCCCGATTCATAGAGTCATTTATTTACATACTTTATCTCTTGGAATCGATCGTCCTCGCTTGGGCGTGATGCCGTACAAGTCTGGTATTGTACTTGTACAAGGCAAAGATGGTACATAATCGATTATTCTTCAAATAGGAACACATCGCAGCGGCAGAAGCAGATAAATTGAATTTAGTGAGGACAATCTTTCTCATTGAATAGAAGTACATCACTTCTTTATAGCAGCGGAGAAAAAGAGTAACTTGAAGCCACACAGAGATATATAGAACTTTATTCTCTTTATTGATAATTGAAGAAGAGTACAAGACTTGTATTGAAGTACAATAATTACAGTACATCTCTCTTTACATTGGAAACCAACTGAACAATGCTATACAGCTTACATTTGATATTTAGATACAATGGATGACAACTCGATATACCGACTTGGCTCACAATCTCACTGGTACAACTGATTAGAATGTTCCATACATTATGCCCTTTATAAACAGAAGACATCATCTTGTACAAGGAGAGCTTCTGTATGCCCAACAAATCTTCGATGCCGCGGAACCAATCCAGCTAATCTTCGTGTGTAGAACATTCCAAGCACGAGCACCTGCCCACAAAACGTGGGTCAGCACATCATCTATGTACTGGCGAGCAGAATCCAACCCACTCGCATAAACCAACATTTAAAGTGATCATTTAAGCAAACATTTATTAGAATGGTCTTTCTACTTGGGGCCTAGCATCAGTTTACAGTTCATGGGCAATAATCAGAGTGAAGCATGTAAACATATTCTTTGTAGCATTCATGTGGACATATCTTTTTAGCATTCTTGGTGTTATCATGCAAAGGCATCATTGAGGCATACTAGGTGTTATCATGAAAAGGCATCATTGAGGCATCGTTAACATTAACATCTTAAACATTATGATAGTTCTCACTTCAAGCATCACTTAGCATGGATGTTATGTTTGAGCACTATTTATAGCAAGGCATCTTTCTAGCATAATGAATTGAACATGTTAAGCAGGCAAGTTAAACCAACTTATACAATATCACAATTATGTGATTTCTTACCGATAGCCGACTTCTCGTACCTGCATCAAATACAGGTTATCTGATATACTTACTCTGTCTGCACAAAACATTCATTAGCATGCATCCTGACTACATGGTCACTGGTGTTGTTAAACCATATGGACTCTTCTCATTTCATTTCATTTTAAGATAATGCGGTCAGCATAGTAGGTGGCGAGCCTCTATGCCACCCCGCCTTATCCGTGCTCCCATAGCACTCATCATTATTTCCTCCTAGGCCGAATCGGTCCCCAGGGCCCTAGGAACCGTTCGAGGAAATTATTACTCAAACCTTGTATACAAGTTGTCCATGACCATGCGAATGCGTGTCCGACTCGATTGTGAACAAAAATGCATGGTAAAATATATTAAGGACAGTAAAGGCAACAGTGCATCATTAGTCATATTCAATGACTTATTCATTTCATCATTACCATTATTTCATTTGGTGATCTCAACGATCCCAGCTTTATCATTTCTCATTTCATTGCTTCATTACAATGTATCTCATATCATTCCTTTCTTAAGAGGAACTTAACATTCATTCATTTCATAGGGACATTTATTCATTCATTCATTTCTTATAAGGGACAGGCAACATTTTATATTCTTGCAACAGTTATACAGATAGTACATGATTCTAGTGTTTCATTCGGTTCATTGGTTCGATAGCATAGCCAGTTCATTTCTTATTCTATCATTCATAAGGCATCTCATTATTCAAGTGTCTACTTGTTCCAGCAGTGTTAAGCATAAGGGGCAATGTTATCAATCATTCTCAGGCCTCAAATCACATTAACAGTTTAATGTGTTGTACATTTCAATAATTCTCAACAAAAGCATCTCTATTATTCAGCAACTAACATAAGGGACATTTAGGGGCAGTTCATAGCATTTCAATACTTCATCTATTAAGCATGAAGGAGTAAGGAGGAGGAAGGACAGTTCCACTCACCCAAAATTCCACTAAGCGTAGCTCCACCAGCGAGCCACGTTCCAATCTCTATTCCATCTAGCCAGCTAAGAGAGACTGCATCAGTCTTAATTCTCCTGATTCCCAACATAAGTCACGGTCCAATATTCTGATCCCATCCAATAAGCCAACCAAATGCCTCGTACGGAGCGGGGCATTACATAATATACCACTCAGAAAAAGTTTCGTCCTCGAAACTTAAGGAAACAAGTCTTCTACAAGATTCACTTAATCACCATGAGTTTACTCATTCAGCTTCAAATCAATATTCATTTCAGCCCACTCGGTCATTTCAAAATATCTATCCAACTGTACCATTTAAATCCATCCACGATTCGATCTGTCTACCTCTTTTTCAATTACTTGTAACTTCTCCTTGATCCGCCAACATTTTTCTTATATTTCTATCTCAGTCGCAACATATCACTTCGTTTGGATCCATACATATATTTTAGGCGTCCCCAAAACATATGCATTTTAGCCAAAGTCCGTGCTAGTGCGATAAATTCTTCCCATAATGTTATCTCAGTCATAACCAATCACTTCTGCTGGATCCATACACATATTTTAGGCGTCCCCAAAACATATGTACTTCAGCCAACTTCCATGTTAGTGCGATTCGATCAGCCACAATATAACTCTCTTTTCTAAATCCAACTTAGCATCCTTTCAATTGACTTATTGCTTTATTCACTTTGCCACAATCACTATTTTCCAGGCCACCACTTAACATCAGGGACAATCTTCATCCAAGCATAACATTTCTAACATTCGATCGAGGGTCTAACTTAGAGCCAATCATATCAAGGTTTCACAACAATAATCATTTTCCTTCCCAAATCCAACAACATTTTTTACCGAGGCAATTCATCTTTTCTAAAAGATACAATCCAACATCACCAACTATCGATTATCCGAGTCAGGGTATAAATCTATGCAACAGTCAAGGTTAACCCAGCTATCCGACTATAGATACTTATCCAACATTTCCGTCATGAGCAGTTAATTCTATCTCATATAATAATTCACTATTCGATACATACAAATCAAGTCTCATCCCACGATTCCATTTCCCGCTATAGGCCGACACATAATCCTCAAGGGTCAAACATCTCTAAGGTTCATATTGGAGCATATACTTACAACTTATCATTCTTAGATCATACTCATCACCATCTCTCGTTCAATGCCATAAGGTCATTCTATGGGTCGCCAACGGCCATCTATTATTCGGTCCAGTCTCAATGGTTAGCTATACCGACAGCTATACCTAATCATTCCGGTGACTCCCCTAGAGTGGACGGCTACTAGGGTTATACTAGTTTCTTATTCTTAAGGCCAACAAGCAACCAACAATTCTAAGGAACTCTACCCAAACCTATGGGTTTTAACTCAGTCTGAATAACTAATCGCCAATTGGGCTAAGCCAGCAATTGGTAAATCAACAACTGGTCGCTAGGGTCAAGTCTATCTATTCAGGGTCTTCCTCAAGGAAATAATTCCCACAGAGGCTCATTCTAGACTTACCCAACAATCGACTAAGATCGATCTATCAACATTACGGTCAATTCCAACCCGACATACGATTCTCATCGTTCTAATAATCCATCAAGTAAATTCCCAATGATCCACATTTCTATTCGAATTCCCTTGTACCCACACGAACCCATAAGCCAATACTAACTATTCAAGGGTCATCGATTCCGATAGTCTAACATAACTATGGACTCATACTATTCGGTCTGTATGACAGAGTCAAACCACTAAGTCATAAGCCAACAATCTATATCCCAACCAACAGTCACCTATACCGACATTATCTAACATGTTTGTAATTTCTCGTTTCCATTTGTTTCTCAATCATCAAACTATCTTATGGCATTCTTAATCTCATGCAGTAATGGTCAAGTAGTTCATCCCATTCAATCCGACAATTTATGTATCACTTAACCATCCTCTAGGCAACAACAGTATTCTGAGTTACTACTTGTTATTTTTCTAGTACAATTCAATTCTTCAGCATCATGCATCTATGCAATGACTATCCTTTGGTGATCAAGATGGATTGACATCTATTACACCTTAGGATCAAGGCACAGATTTCTAATATCCCTTTGATTCACCGACAATATTTTCAAAACTTTCAGCTACGCATCCAACTTTATATTAGCCACATTTGATTTGCATCCAACCAATCGAAATCGACATTCCAATGTTCTAAGCCACAACATTCTCTAGCCAAATCATTTACCCGTAGCATACTAACTGTCTTACTAGTCTGAGTCATCACTCGACTAAACAATTTCTAACCAAGCCAACCGTTACCATTTCTACAATCTCACTACCCAACATAGCATCACCGTCAGGGGACACTTGAGTCATCTAGCACAATACATGACTCCCAGCTAAGTCTCGGCACTACCCAGTACTCACATATAGTCTCACTGCTATCCCATGGAAAGGGTCAACATACATCTCGTTCTGAGGTGGTAGAGGCAATATACCACTCAGAAATGAGGCCATCCTTAAACAATACCAACTCAATTCTATTCCAAACATTTGTGATCTATGATGATCATAACACTTAGCCAACATCTCTGGGTCTCAATAGTATAAGCCAACATTCTTAGGGTCTCGAAAGCACTTAGCAACACACATGAGTCAATTCACCAGTTCTGTCAAACTCATCCATCAATTATTTCATTCACAATTCCCATTCCAACATCACATACAATTTTCATCTTGTCGCAGCATACATAGCCATCTTTCTTATATTCCCACATTCTAAACAACATTCACAATATAGCATACTATGGCATCGAGTCATTGTTGGGTTATTTGTGTCCAAACCAACAACAATCATTCATTTGGGGGCATCATAATATATATAGACTTATTGTATGGAACATCCAGTGAGCAGCCAAGAGGGTCAATAATCTTTCAGACACGAACAACATAGAATGATTATATAACAACAACAACATAATCGCGGAAGCAATCTTTGATTTAATCGCGGAAGCAACGTTGAGTGATCGCGGAAGCATCTTTGGTTAATCGTCGATGCAACTTTGATTTGAAACGAATCAAAGAAGAGACCAAGGACGTAAAACCTGGCTCTGATACCAATTTGTCACGCCCCGATTCATAGAGTCATTTATTTACATACTTTATCTCTTGGAATCGATCGTCCTCGCTTGGGCGTGATGCCGTACAAGTCTGGTATTGCACTTGTACAAGGCAAAGATGGTACATAATCGATTATTCTTCAAATAGGAACACATCGCAGCGGCAGAAGCAGATAAATTGAATTTAGTGAGGATAATCTTTCTCATTGAATAGAAGTACATCACTTCTTTATAGCAGCGGAGAAAAAGAGTAACTTGAAGCCACACAGAGATATATAGAACTTTATTCTCTTTATTGATAATTGAAGAAGAGTACAAGACTTGTATTGAAGTACAATGATTACAGTACATCTCTCTTTACATTGGAAACCAACTGAACAATGCTATACAGCTTACATTTGATATTTAGATACAATGGATGACAACTCGATATACCGACTTGGCTCACAATCTCACTGGTACAACTGATTAGAATGTTCCATACATTATGCCCTTTATAAACAGAAGACATCATCTTGTACAAGGAGAGCTTCTGTATGTCCAACAAATCTTCGATGCCGCGGAACCAATCCAGCTAATCTTCGTGTGTAGAACATTCCAAGCACGAGCACCTGCCCACAAAACGTGGGTCAGCACATCATCTATGTACTGGCGAGCAGAATCCAACCCACTCGCATAAACCAACATTTAAAGTGATCATTTAAGCAAACATTTATTAGAATGGTCTTTCTACTTGGGGCCTAGCATCAGTTTACAGTTCATGGGCAATAATCAGAGTGAAGCATGTAAACATATTCTTTGTAGCATTCATGTGGACATATCTTTTTAGCATTCTTGGTGTTATCATGCAAAGGCATCATTGAGGCATACTAGGTGTTATCATGAAAAGGCATCATTGAGGCATCGTTAACATTAACATCTTAAACATTATGATAGTTCTCACTTCAAGCATCACTTAGCATGGATGTTATGTTTGAGCACTATTTATAGCAAGACATCTTTCTAGCATAATGAATTGAACATGTTAAGCAGGCAAGTTAAACCAACTTATACAATATCACAATTATGTGATTTCTTACCGATAGCCGACTTCTCGTACCTGCATCAAATACAGGTTATCTGATATACTTACTCTGTCTGCACAAAACATTCATTAGTATGCATCCTGACTACATGGTTACTGGTGTTGTTAAACCATATGGACTCTTCTTATTTCATTTCATTTTAAGATAATGCGGTCAGCATAGTAGGTGGCGAGCCTCTATGCCACCCCGCCTTATCCGTGCTCCCATAGCACTCATCATTATTTCCTCCTAGGCCGAATCGGTCCCCAGGGCCCTAGGAACCGTTCGAGGAAATTATTACTCAAATCTTGTATACAAGTTGTCCATGACCATGCGAATGCGTGTCCGACTCGATTGTGAACAAAAATGCATGGTAAAATATATTAAGGACAGTAAAGGCAACAGTGCATCATTAGTCATATTCAATGACTTATTCATTTCATCATTACCATCATTTCATTTGGTGATCTCAACGATCCCAGCTTTATCATTTCTCATTTCATTGCTTCATTACAATGTATCTCATATCATTCCTTTCTTAAGAGGAACTTAACATTCATTCATTTCATAGGGACATTTATTCATTCATTCATTTCTTATAAGGGACAGGCAACATTTCATATTCTTGCAACAGTTATACAGATAGTACATGATTCTAGTGTTTTATTCGGTTCATTGGTTCGATAGCATAGCCAGTTCATTTCTTATTCTATCATTCATAAGGCATCTCATTATTCAAGTGTCTACTTGTTCCAGCAGTGTTAAGCATAAGGGGCAATGTTATCAATCATTCTCAGGCCTCAAATCACATTAACAGTTCAATGTGTTGTACATTTCAATGATTCTCAACAAAAGCATCTCTATTATTCAGCAACTAACATAAGGGACATTTAGGGGCAGTTCATAGCATTTCAATACTTCATCTATTAAGCATGAAGGAGTAAGGAGGAGGAAGGACAGTTCCACTCACCCAAAATTCCACTAAGCGTAGCTCCACCAGCGAGCCACGTTCCAATCTCCATTCCATCTAGCCAGCTAAGAGAGACTGCATCAGTCTTAATTCTCCTGATTCCCAACATAAGTCACGGTCCAATATTCTGATCCCATCCAATAAGCCAACCAAATGCCTCGTACGGAGCGGGGCATTACAATACTTGCCTATCTCCGGGTGATCAAGAAGGGGTAGTAGAGCTGGGAAACCTCCTGTTATATGGTTACAATTTGATAAGTCAACAATTCAATTAGTTATCCCTAATCCAGAAAAGTTATAATAATAATATAGCTAAAGCTTAATCTAACAAGGTCACTTAATCCTAAGTTCTAACTTGATTAAAACAAGTTATTCTATAAATGATTATCCTACTTATTCTAGTTTAGACTAACATATTAGTCTAAGATTGATCCTATTAAATCCTATCAAGGCACTCATAAATCTTAAGTAAATGTAAGCAATTTAAACCTTATCTCAAAGAGTGGAGTCTCCTAAAATGAACTTGTTTGGAATCAAAAAGTTATAACAGAATTCTATTATAAACAGGGAGCCCTTGCCATAAGGCCTGGTTCCAGAAACAGTTCATAAAATGGCTCCTTTGGTTCCAGATTTCCTTTTGACCCATAAGGAAATTAATGAATATAAAGTCTTATAAAGGAATTCAAGTCCAGGAGTTGAACAATGTAATGAATAAAGTATCCTAGATTGTTTGTTCCAATGAGATGTAACTATCATGTTCCTGGGTGCAACTGGATTGAACCACTGGGAAATGATATCAGGT
Organism: Iris pallida; assembly: GCA_029216955.1. NCBI lineage: Eukaryota > Viridiplantae > Streptophyta > Magnoliopsida > Asparagales > Iridaceae > Iris > Iris pallida. Next base: position 35,371,513 of record JANAVB010004800.1, on the reverse strand, counting down.
TTCTACAGTCAAATTGGACTGAACCCTGAGAAGTGATCCCAGGTTCCTGGGTTCATGACAGTGTTGACACAACAAGGTCCAATTCAGTCACTTCAAATTTATTGACAGTACCAAACATACAGTCTAATCTATTCTTGTCTTGCATCTATACCCCATTTTGATATTCAAAAATGAGAAATCATTCCTCACATACCCTATTGAACTCCAACAGTTCTCTCTAATATAGTCCTATAATAAATTAATGCCTGTTGAAGACAACTGGTACATCTTTAGTCTAACTACCTAAGGTGCTAAACAAGGATCGAACCATGGAATGTTCCTGAATCAACTGGACTGAATCATCCCAGTTTCCTGAAATCAACTGGGCTGATTGTAATTCAGTCCATAAACTGGACTTTAAAAATATCAATCCTATTGTTTTCAATACCAGTTCCAGTCCAAATATCATGACAGTCCCACATGAACTCCATAGCAGTCCATATCCAAAACTCAGGACAGTCCCACATGAACTTCATAGCAGTCCATGTCCAAAACTCAGGACAGTCCCACGTGAACTTTATAGCAGTCCAACACAATCTAGATCCTGAACAAGACAGGGATGGAAAACTTTAGTTACAACTTCCTAACATTTGCATCCCAAAATATCAGTCTCCAACCAACATGAGTTCAAACTCAGTCTCCTATCCAATCTACTGTTAGTCTAATATAAACAACTTATAATAGGAATTAACAAACAGTCCAAGTACTTTACTGAAATCGATTTCCTGGACTAATCAGTCCCACACAACCCTCCAGGACTTCAAATTGAAAGTAAACTCTGAAATTCTACATCAGAGCACATAATAGGCTATTGCTCTAAATCATAAGTTAAGTATACAAATAGTCAACCTATCCTCTGTTTAGGATTCATGTTATCTAGGGTCAGACAGTTCCATATGAACTTCATATAACAGTTAAGCCTTTAGACCATTTGTAACTCTATTCCTGACATCAATAGGATTCACTCGAATGTATCAACAGTGTCCTAGCAGTAAATCTAACAGGAAAGTATACACAAACCAGTGGATAAATCGTGATTGATACAACTGTTAATTCCAAAGAGGATGGCATCCTTCCTTATTACTGTTAAACAACAGAGATCAAAGTAATATCACTATCCCAGGTTGATTACACAGTAATATAGACTTAACAATTTCACCAACCTTGATTTAACCAACTGTCCTACTGTAATGGAAATCTAAACCATGTTGGCACCCATGGTATCACTCATGATCCTTGGGATCTAGATTAATAATAATAAACAACAACCACTCTAAACTAGAATGGAAAAAAACTCTCTATCAGTTCTTACATAAATTCAATGTAAAGGATATTTAGAGATTACCTGATGGATCAAACTCGATCGATCCTGAGATTCAAAGGCACCTAGCTACTCCACTCGATCCAAAATCAAACCTCTGAAACAAGAGGTCGAACAGGTTGCAGGGATGCTCATGAAATGGTAAAATTGGATGATGTACTATACTTAAACAGGATACAAGAATTTATTTACAAATTATCTCATCGGATACCTACTAGTAGCTGAACCAAGGACTGATCAACTGGTCATTTCCATAGATGGCCTGGAAAAACAGGGGACTGCTAACAAAATAAAATAGCTCACAACCAATCAGTCCAAATGATTTGTTCTAAAGTTCATCAATATATCAAGAGTAGATCGAGATCCAAATGATTCAAGAACTGGAAATAGAAATGGCAGTGAATTAGTTTATCAGGGAGTGATCTGTACCTCGATTGATCTTGTTGAATCGACCAAGCAACAGTCGAAGAATACTCAACAGGATTGTAGATCTAGGAGCAAAGATCAATATTTTAGCTCAGATTCAAATAGAAATTCCAGAAGTAAATTGATTAGTTGGCTACAAAATCGTTCCTACTCACCTGATCTATTGCTTCGATCTAGAAATTCAAAGCAAAAGCTTCCTCACAGTTGATGATCGACTGCAACCAATGCTAGGTCCTCCATGGCCACCAAGCTCTTGCCAAGAAAGAATTGTAAGAATGAAGAGAGAAGAAGGAAAGGTTGTAGGAATGGAGAGGATTGTTGCTTGAGGAGGAAGGCTTAAATAGGCCAGGTAGCGTGGGAATTAGGTTATGGTTGGCGGGAAAAATCCCCATCCTCTCCCTGGCAATTCGATTGGGCACATGGCTGCTGTCAGAAACAGTTAGGGAGAGAGTGGAGCTCGTCTGAGAATTTGAATTCTTAACTGGAACGAGAATGAAATCGAATTGCGAACACAATAGTCATCCAAAGGAGAAGGAAGCCCATGAATTAGGGTCCAGAGAAATAGCCCGAGGCTCAAATGCTAAGTAAGAAAAGAAAACTTACTTTTCACTAAGCAGGATTTAATTGATAGGGTTGGGCTTCCTGGTTTGGGCCTAACTTAAATAGGTTTAAATGATTTAAACCCAAACATACTTTAGTGATAACAAAAATACATTAAACCAAATAAATTCCAATTCATAAAAAAAATATTAAAATTTCAATATTTGGAAAAGTGGAGTTACAATGGTCCTTCACTTAATGAATAATGTGTGGTTTTCTACTTTGATCAATGGCAGCATGTTCGGCTACTTTCAAGCCTTTAGAGGCCTCCGCCAGGGCGATCCCCCATCGCCAATGCTGTTTGTGCTCGCAGCTGAATCCCTGAGTCAAAATTTGCAGAAATTGGACTCAATTCCCGGATATACTCCTTTTTACTCTCCAAGTGGCTGCCCGAGAGTCTCTCATCTCTCTTACGCGGATGATATTTTGATTTTTTTCAGGAGGTGATAGGCGCTAAATTCAGCTTCTCAAGTTGGTCCTCCAACGTTATGAACGTGTTTCTGGGCAGCTTGTTAATGCCCCCAAATCTGCTATCTGTGTCGCTTCTGACTTCCCGGAGGACAGGGCTACGTCCCTTTGTTTAATGACTGGGTATCAGATTAAATCTCCCCCTATCAGTTACCTTGGTTGCCCGCTCATGACTGGAAGGCGTAACTCTGCCATATTCGAAGATCTCAAGGACAAGGTTCACAACAGAATTGAGGGTTGGCAAAACAAAATACTTTTCCCTGGGGGTAAGCTTATCCTCATTTAATCAGTATTATCATCTATTCCTATCTTTTGTCTTGCTGCTAGCAACCCTTCTATGAGTGCTATTACCCAAATTGAAGCTATGTTTAGCGAATTCCTTTGGGGATCGAAAGATGGTAATCGCAAACATGCTTGGATCGGTTGGAATCATATAGCTAGACCCCATGAAGAGGGAGGCCTTGGGGTTAGGAGGCTCAAGGACATTTTTGACGCCCTGACAGTCAAGCTATGGTGGAAATTGAGAACACAGGATCTCCTATGGACGCAGTTTATGAGGATGAAGTATTTTCCTCGATGCCATTCTTCTCAAGTTTTGGCTCAATCCAATTTATCTCATATATGGCGTCGAATCCTAGCAGGTCGGGATTTTGATAAAAGATTTTATTTGATCGAGGAGGACGAGCTTGGCTGCATTGGCTCCCTGATCCTCGTTTTACTGTTTCCTCGGCATGGGAGGCTATCCGTCCTACCTTCCCTATCGATACTCGATTCAAGAACATATGGAGTTCCTGTATCCCCTCTAAGTGGTCTGTGCTTCTTTGGCGCATTCTCCTTGATCGGCTTCCTACAGATGATCATGTTCAACGTTTAGGGTTTCATCTGGTTTCATGCTGTCACTGCTGTTCCAGTCCAACATCTGAGACTATTCAGCATATCTTCTATGATGGGGAGTTGGCCAGACACGTTTCGTCTTCCTATCAATCGCTTCTGCGGATTCGGGGTCGGCCTTCCAGCTTAGACAGTTGTTTGTCTCTGTGGTGGAGGCGAAACAACCTTCATCTTAAACAAGTCACAGTCGGGGCCATCTGCTGGGTTTTATGGAAAAACCGCAACAAGTGGCGATACGAGCGGTATAAATTCAACGGGGTACAGCTCTTTCATGAGATTCAGAGACAAATTGCCAAAGCCACGGTAGCCTGCTCGCATGGGAAGAAGCAAGTCTGAAGTCTTGTAAAGGAACGATGACATTTTTGTATTTTCCACTTTCTATCAATAAAGTTGTTGTTTGAAATATATATATATATATATATATATATATATATATATATATATATATATATATATATATATATATATATATATAACCCCGTTGAAACCCATTGCAAGCCTAGATATGAGTTGAGAATGGGTCGATGGGAGTTTGTTCCTGATTTTGATTCTTTAAATCATTTCAAACCATTGCCAATCTTTCCATTTGAGCATTTGTATATATATATATATATATATATATATATATATATATATATATATATATATATATATATATATATATATATGTAGTTTTCTTATTTTGTATATATGTATATAATAGTATATTAAATTGTGGTATACCATGGTTATTTTTGGATGTTTTTAATCTCAAAATTTACTCTATTCAGTAATCTCCAGGTCACACACACACACACGATCAATTGTTAGAATTAAGGTTTGGTTTGAATTGTAAATACACATGTGTGTATGTATACCTATGTGTGCATAGTTTGTATGCTTGAAAACCCTCTTAGAATAGATTGTAGTTGTGGTCGTAACGATAGGAGTCCTAGGACAGATTTGGTTTGTCATTTTGAGCCTAGTTTAGTCGAATTGGCTGACAAGTTGACCAAATTGACAAAAGTCAACTTTGGGTCAAACTTCAACTCAAACGAACTCCAAATGACCTAGAATTTTGTGTATGACCTAAAAATTAGTAGACGGACTAGTTGACCCAGGTTTGACCAGGTTTGACCAGGTTCGACCAGCGTTGACCAGGTTTGACCAGAGTTGACCGAGGGTTGACTTTGACCAAAATGGACCTAGAAGCATGAAGTCTTGCATTGTAGATATTTTCTTTGATATTTTAGACTTGGTTGTGACATGTGTATACTTTAAGTAGGTTTATATTACCCCAGTTTAGCTACTCTTCATCATCAGTAGTGTTTGCCATTAAAATTGTTTGATTGAAAACTTTAATACAAACAGAACAGTGTTACAATGTAGGACTTAGATGTAGTCCTAGGAGTACACTTTTGTTTAAGCTAGGTCCTTAGTGCCAATGGAGCGAGTGGTAATGCGTTGACTCTGTTGACCGACTGACGACGGTTATCGGTTCTCTGAAGGCGTGGATTGCTCTGGGTGTTGGAGCTTGCTGAGAGGAGGAAGACGTTGAGTGTCTGTATCTGCCTCTCTTGTATGTTCATTGTGGATTCTGTGTGTTGTCCGTGGGTGAGAAGGAAATGATCCCTCTATTTATAGTTTTGTAGGCTGGCTGCTCATGCGCGCATGTAGGATGCGCCGGTATGTGGGGACGCCACGTGGAAGTTGCTGATGGGGGCGCACGGATGATGCGCCCTGATTGGGAGGTTGAACTCTTCATACTGCTGTTGTGAGCCGACACGTAGCAGAGGAGAAGATCTTTCTGTTGCTGAAATCTTGGACGAGTTGAGTCAAAGGACACGTGTCATCGACTCATGGCTCGAAGATCTCGGATTTGGTGGGGGGCAGTGATCTGGTGAGCTGCGCCTTGGATCTGGGCGCAGGACTGCGGCTCATAACCTTTAGGAGTTACAAACCATTTAGGGCGCATGGCTTTTGAGGCGCATGCAGGTGACCTTCCTTCTGTCTTTCGGGATCAGAGATCAGTCTGGGGCGCATGGCTTTTGAGGCGCATGCAAAGCTTCAACCGGAGACTCTTCTTCTGTCTTTAGGGATCAGTGAAGGGTCTGAGGCGCATGGCTTTTGAGGCGCATGCTGGTTTGGACGCATGGCCGTAGAGGCGCATGCGGATGGCCACGTGGCAGTAGCCGTCGGAGTCATAATGATGCTGATGTTGCCGACGCTTCGTTCTCTGAAAAAGCTGTCAACTGTTCAGACTTTGGGAAGCGTGCTGCCAACTCTGGTGTCAGTTCAGCATTTAATGTTTGTGATGTTTGATGGACAGCTGAGTGGGCACATTGGTTGGTGTTCTACTTGGCATAGAGATGTGAGGGCGCATCTTCTGTAATGCGCCGGGTACTGTAGGGCGCGTCTGTGTGATGCACCTGATGCAGGAGGGCGCGTCCGTGTGACGTGCTGTCTGACCGGCGCGTCTCTTGCATGGCGTATCTCCATTGGTCCGGCTATTGAGTTCTTCGGAGCTTTTCCGACTTAGCTGAATTCGAAGGAGGCGAGTTCATTCATCATAAATACAAGTTCATTGCACCGACTTCGGGAAGGTTGCCACTTGGCACATGGGTTTGATTTGCCCTGGCCTATGAATAGCAACAGTTTGTGAGAGTTTTGTTGTCTCTCCCTTTGACTTCTCGACGAAGATGGATTCGACTGATCCTCCTCCTTGGCAAGACGTTGTACTGTGGATGATGGCTCTCTTTGTTCGAAGAAGCTTTGACGGTGAACTCCTTCAGAAGACTGAGATTCGCCGAGTTGGAATGGACATAGATGTGCCTAAGGCTCATTATATTGGAAGAGCCCCAGGCTGGCAGATGCGCCTGTGTTGACGAGGAAGTGATTCACTCTGAAGGGACGAAGTGATGCGCTGGAAGACAGGTACAACATGTTACAACTGTTTAGACACAGACTGTCTTGGTGGTGGAGCCACTGTCTTGCGGTAGCAGCAGTTGATGGCGACCGTAGCACAAGTGTGCCCTGTGAGGGGCGTATTATGCTTGTTGGTCGTCTCTCCTGATCGGCGTTTGTGAGTGATCACGTTGCGCAGATCGTTGGAGGAGAGTGCCACCTTCGTACCCCCTTCAGGCGCATGGCAAGGCCAAGCGTCGGGGTGGTCAAGTGAGAGCGCCACCTTCGCACCCCCTTCAAGGCGCATGGCAAAGCCAAGCGCCGGGGTGGTCAAGTGAGAGTGCCACCTTTGCACCCCCTTCAAGGCGCATGGCAAAGCCAAGTGCCGGGGTGGTCAAGTGAATGCTGCACCCTCTGATCTCCCGATCAGTAGTGGGGGAACAACATTTAAAGTGACTTGAACGAACCTCAGACGCACAACCAGAGGAGGCGCGGGAGTTCAAGGCCACTGGATTTGCCTTGCTCGACTTGGTTGTGAACGCAATAGATGCGCCCAAGTGAGACAAGAACTTTGAAGGTCGGCTCGTTTCTGGCACAGCAGCACCTGAGTCGACCTTATACAGCTTACCATCAGCAGCGCGCATGATTGTGAACGCATGCTTCTGGTTTACTGTTGGCATAGCACGTTTGTGGCGCATGGCCCGTGCCGCCTTGGACCTCTTCGTACCAGCCCGTAGGGCGCATAGTACTCAGAGTCCAAATTATCCTCGCCATGACAGCGAGTGAAGAGCTTGCAGCCGACCCAGAAGAAGAGAAAAACAACTGCAACTTGTGGCTCGAACGGGCTCCCTGGAACGGGCTCCCTTTTCTTTATTTATTTTTTTGGCGCCCTTTTCAAAGGAGACAAGAGGTCTCTATATAGAGTGGAATGAGGCCTCCCTTCTTCTCCTTTCCGATGTGGGATTAAAAGAAAGATCCCTTCTTTTTCATGCTTCTACAAGACCCCCTTCAAAGTTTTTAAAACTTTTGGACAAGTTTTGAAATACTTTGAACAAGAAGCATGAATGGTAGAGCTGTTTAGGTGTGACAATCCTATCAGAGGTAGTATGGACGTGATAGGTTTGGGTACTTCCACTGGGGAATTTATGTGGACTTATCATCCATGGCGCACCTTGGTTTTAGGTACAGATAATAAGTTGAGAGAGAGAGAGAACCAACATATTTACTCAGAGGTAATATGGACGTGGTAAATATGGGATTGATGGTAGAGCTTTTCCTACTCAGAGGTGATATGGACGTGGTAGGAATGATCTTGGGGGATACGCTGAACAACTCAGAGGTTATATGGACGTGGAAGTTCTGCGATCAATGTACAATAACGCAGAGGTTGTTTGTACAAGATGTTTACTCAGAGGTAATGTGGACGTGGTAAACATGAAGGGTAGCGTAGGCTTACGAAGTGTAAGATTCTGCTTTGTAGGGTGTAGAGAGACAACTCAGAGGTAATATGGACGTGGTTATCTTTCTACTGGAAGATGCCACGGAACAGCTGGGTTCCGGAGGCGTATGAGTTTGTGGAAAGAGGTTGTTTGGGGAAGTACATGTCTGGAGGATGTCAAGAATAGTACTTCTTTAGGAACTTGCCGTTGATGGGCATCAAGAACAAGTCCCCATTGGGTTTGGCGAGGCGGTAAGCACCGTTTGAGTATACCGTCTCTATGATGAAAGGTCCTTCCCACTTGGGCTCGAACTTTCCTGGTGTCTTGTGGGTCAACACCATTGGTCTTCTGACTGCTAAAACCAGGTCGCCAACTTGGAAAGTCCTCTGTTTGACCTTTTTGTTGAAAGCCTGTGATATACGGGCTTGGTAGAGCTCGATGCGTTGTTGAGCTAAGAGACGTTTTTCGTCAAGTGTCTCCAGTTCCCGCAGACGACGACGTTGATTGTCCTCTTCCGTGAGATCGTTTGTGATTGCCACGCGGAGCGAAGGTATCTGTATCTCGAGAGGCAGTACTGCTTCGCTCCCGTAGACCAGGGAGAATGGAGTGTTGCCTGTTGGGGTCCGTACCATTGTGCGGTAGGCCCAAAGGCATTCGCCAAGCTTTTCATCCCAGTCGCATTTGTTGGATGACACGACCTTTTTGAGCAGCCTAACGATAGTTTTGTTGAATGCCTCAGCCAATCCGTTTGCTGCCGGATTGTAGGCAGTTGAGGCCACGTTCTGAATGCGATTCTTGTCACAGAACTTGCTGAAAACGTGGCTGATAAACTGAGGACCATTGTCATGGATGATCCGCCGGGGTACCCCAAAACGGTAAATGACATGGTGTTTGATAAAGCTGACCACCCTGGAGCTTTTTACTTCTGCTAGTGGAACTGCTTCCGCCTATTTGGAGAAGTAGTCGGTGATGGCCAGGATGAAACGGTGTCCTCTCGATGAAGGAGGGGTGATTGGCCCTACAATGTCCATGCCCCAGGCTTCGAAGGGCCAGGAGGCGACTGTAGGATGTAGCGGCTCCGATGGTGTATGTATGAAGTCTGCATGAAGTTGGCACGCATGGCACTTCTTGGCATATTCGACAGCATCGGCAACCATGGTTGGCCAGTAGTAGCCCATACGTCGCAGTCGATCTTGCAACTTAGGACCGGGTTGATGAGCTCCACAAGTTCCGTCATGAGCTTCTTGAAGAGCTTCGGCTGCTTCTTCGTTAGACAGGCATCGAAGGAGGAGCCCATCGAAGGAGCATCGGTACAGCGTTTTGGTAGCCGTATCGTAGTAGAATCGAAGAGAGCGTCTCCTGACTGAGACGGCTTCCTTCGGGTCCTCTGGAAGGATTCCGTAGACAGCGAAGTCGATGAACGGGAACCTCCCGTCTTGGACATTAACCCCAGTGTTTGTCGGCATGGCATGAGCCACCTGCAAGCATAGGTTGTTTCTGGGACAAATCAGATCTCATCCTGTTACCGTGATATAGTGTTGAGTCCCAAAGGGCGCTGCTAATGAGGCTGCGAGGCCGGCCAGAGCATCGGCCTCCAAGTTTTGTAAACGGGGGACATGTTCGATGAAGAACCCGGTGAAGGTTGAAATGATGTTCAATGCGACTTCATGATAAGGGATTAAATCTTCATGGCGAACTTCGTATTGTCCCCGAACCTGGTTCACGACGAGTTTTGAGTCGCCGTAAGCTTCCAGATGGTCGACCCCCAGCTGTTGTGCGAGCTAGAGTCCCATGACGAGTGCATTGTACTCGGCAACGTTGTTGGAGCACGGCTTTGAAAGAGAGTATGCACGCTGGATGACCAGCTGATCGGGGGAGACTAAGACTACCCCCACACCTGCGATGATTTGGCCTTTGGGGCCTGTTCTCGAAGCGCCGTCGAAGAACATCCGCCAAACGGAGCTTCCTTCGGTGACGTTGGATTCTTGGACCTCATCCGGGATATCTTCATAGAGTTTTGAGGATTCTGGGATGGGATGCGCAGCTAAAAAGTCAGCCAGAGCTTGACCCTTAACAACTTTTTGCGGTACAAACACCAGGTTGTACGGTGTTAGCAAGATCGCCCATGTAGCCAGCCGGGAGTTCAATGATCCTGGCTTCGTCATGAGGACTCTGAGCGGGTTGACTCGGGAAATGACATGAATTGTCTGACCCGAGACATAATGACGAGTCTTCTGGATGGCAAACACCAAAGCCAAGCACTCCTTTTTGACGGGGTTGTACCGGTGTTCGGCCCCAATGAGTGTTCGACTGAGGTAGTAGATTGCTTGCTCGTAGCCTGTATCGCTGTTTTGAGCCAGCAGAGCGCCAAGAGAATGATCCATGGCACGGACGTAGAGGAGAAATGGTTTGCCGATGACTGGCGCTACCAGGACTGGTGGGCTCGTCAGGTAGGCTTTGATGTTGTCGAAAGCCTTCTGGCACTCTTCTGTCCAGACATAAGAGACTCCCTTCTTCATGAGCTGAGTGAAGGGTTGACATTTATCGGAAAGGTTTGCTATGAACCTCCGGATATATGCCAGACGTCCGTGTAGGCCCCGAAGTTCTCGAAGGTTCTTCGGAGGGTCCATGTTGAGGATGGCTTTGGTCTTCTCAGGATCAACATGAATGCCATTCGCTGTGATGACGAAGCCCAAGAATTTGTCGCTAGAAACCCCCAGAAAGGATTTAGCGGAGTTCATTTTGAGTTGATGCGCCCGCATGAGATCGAAGACCGTCTTCAGGTCCTGTAGGTGATCTCTTTTGAGGCGGCTTTTGACTGCGATGTCGTCAACATAGCATTCGACTGTCTTGCGAAGATGTTGACGGAAGATGGTGCTCATAGCTTGCTGGTACGTTGCACCGGTGTTCTTCAAGCTGAAGGGCATTACTGTGTAGCAGAAAATACCCTTTGGAGTCCTGAACGACGTGTGTTTTGCGTCATCGGGGAACATCTTGACTTGATTGTAGCCTGAATACCCGTCCATGAAGGACATGCGCTCAAAGCCACATGTGTTGTCGATCATCACATCAGTAATTGGAAGCGGGAATTCGTCCTTCGGGCAAGCAGAGTTGAGATCCCTGAAGTCGATACAGACTCGTATCTTCCCGTTCTTCTTGGTGACAGAAACGATGTTGGCTACCCAATCCGGGTGTTGTTCCTCACGGATGAAGCCGCTAGTCAAAAGTTTGTCTACCTCCTGATCGATGGCATTCATGATGTCCGGACAGAAGCATCGCTGCTGTTGTTTGATAGGTTTGGCATCAGGTAAGATGTTCAACCTATGCATTGCGATTTGTGGATCGAGTCCCGGCATGTCTTCATAGCTCCAGGCGAAGACGTCGATATACTCTTTAGCCAGTTGGATTAAAGATTCTCGATCTTCTCCTTCCAGGCTTTTACTGATGAAGATGGGTTTAGAAGAAGACCCCTCCCCGAGGTCGATCTGCTCGACTTCGTCTTCGGTGGGAGGTTCACGAAGCTCAAAACGAGATTCCCATTGTTCCCCTAGGCGTTGGGCCCAGGGTTCTTCTTCGAAGGGTTCTGGCGCTTGGTCTTCGCCTTCACCTTTTTGAGGTTGTGCTGACGTCATGTTAGCTGACAGCACTTTCTTGAAGACTGATCCGATACTGGTATCGGAATCCCAAGTCGATGCTTCGGACGAATGGGAATGTTCTATGTCTTCTGCATCTGAACTCTCTGGGGTTGATGGCGGCGTGACATAGCCTAACCCTCGTCCAGTCCGATTATAATAGTCCTGTGGCTTTCCATTGGGCATCGAAAGCCGGACAGGGAGATGCCGACCCTTGCCGTAGTTTAAGCCTTTGTTGCTTTTCAGGTCGTAGCCCATCTTTTGGATGATGTATTTTGCCGCATCCGTGTACCGATAGACTTGTACTCTGCCGATATCAGGTTCGAGCTCGGTTGACGGGAGGTCCCGATGACGCTCAACTTTGCCTGAGAAGATGGTGCCTTGGTCTCGGCTCCGTGGAGGGACTATGAAGACTCCTTGAGATGTAACTATTCGATTATGGTGGACGGTCGTTATTTGTGTTTGTAACGACCGTAGAGCGTTGTCTAATGTATATATGGCATTCCAATGTGGAAGACAAGAATAATTAAAAGACACTCTATTATTGATAAAATACGAGATCTTATCCCGTGGGATTACATTGTCAAAGGAGGGTGCCTCTACGTCAGCCGAGATATATTCACCAAGCTCCTCGTCTGTAAGAACTGGGGGCAGACTAGGAGAGTCCACCACAGCTTTGATTCCGGGGTCTGAGAGGGTTATATGAGCCTTCTCTGATACCTTGGATGACTGCGGCGGCTTGCCCTTGAGACGCACTTTGAGAGGCGCCTCGGCTGCGCCTCCGGTGAGTGGTGCCTTCCCTTGTAATTTTGCCACCAGGGGAGCCGATGTTTGAGGTGGCTTTCCCTTGAGGCGTATCTTCAGGGGTGCTTCGCGAGCCGGCGCTTTCCCTGATAGCTTGATGCTCATTGGAGGCGCCTTCTGGGGTGGTTTCCCCTTCAGTCGGATTTTCAAGGGGGCGTCGGGAGTCATCTCAGGCTCCATGTCCGGCTCTGTTGCCGTCTCTGCCTCATCATCAGCGTCGTTGGCTTCCTCCTCGTCAATGGGTTTGTACAAGTCGGAATCGGTGAAGTAGGCTTCAATCCCTTTGAAAGGATCGATGTCTGCAAACTCCGTCCGGATGATGCCATTAGTGGATACATACTTCATGCACTGGTGGAGCGTGGAGGGCACCACCATGTACTTGTGTAGCCATGGTCGACCGAGCAGGATATTGTAGTTGACTTCGGCATCTACCACATAACAAGTTACTTCAGTTTTGAGGCTGCCAATGTGGCACTTCAGTCGGATCTTGCCCAGTGGCTCGCTCTTGCTAGCATTGAAGCCACTGATGGTTGTATTGGAGGGCGCCAGCCGGTACATCGGGATCCCCAGCTTAGATAGCAGCGCCTTCGGGATGATGCTTAGAGAAGACCCAGGATCGATCTGAATCCGGCTCACCTTGACCGAGCCAATGTACCCTGTATAATACAGCGGTCGGTTATGTCGGTGATGCTTGAGCAGCATGTCTTGTTGGGTGAAAGTTATGTTTGGGATAACTTCATCCGCATAATGACAGTGCGCACAAGTAGTCGGGAGGTCTTCAGGCTGCTTGACCTGACTGAGAAAGGATTCAGCGTCCTTCAGAGCTTCACAGAGAGCTTCTCGGGAATCCTTAGAAAGACGCAGGAGCTCGAATAAAGACAGGCGCGCAGGTGTACTGGCTAATTGTGCCAGAATGTCGAAGTTGTGAGGCTTGGACAGCCCCGAAGCATTCTCCTTCCGTAGAGGTCTGTCAAAACGGGCCTCCACCTGCTTCTGTTTATTGGCTGCTGAGGGCTTAGATGGACCCTCCTCAGGGATGGTGCTAGGAGGCACCACCTCGGCGGCGGCTTCGCCGGACTGAGAGTTCTGTTGTGCACGTGTTTGCACTGGAAGTGCCTCTTCTGTTGAAGAAGAGACTGTGCGGCAAGACTTGATCTTCCTGCCTTTTGATTTGGAGGTAGGGCGTACCTCCGATTGAGTCACCTCGGAGACGAGGTCGGGGTGAACCCAGAGGACCTCTCCTCGAGATGTGGTGAGCGGGGTGAGTCCACTCACATTGTCACGAGTAGGTGGTAAGTTTACCACCTCCATTGTCGCCTTAGGGATGGGGACGACGCCATCTTGTGTGGTAGTTGGCGGCAAGGTGCCGAACTGAAGCGAAACCAGATTGGCCGACACCGTCTTCTCTTCATAGTCGACGGAGATTACATCCGCATTGATCATGCGCTGGATGTAATTCTTGAGGACGTAGCATTCCTTGGTCGGGTGTCCGACAAACCGATGGTAGTGGCAGTACCTTGGGTTGTCCACTTTTCCAACTTCATCGGGCCGCTTTGGGTCCGGTAGCTTGATCTTGTCACCCTGCTTTAGTATCTCGAAAAGTTGCAGGGTGTCATCATCATTGAATGAATAAACCTCCTTGGGTCTCGGTGCCAGTGGAGGCTTCTGAGTAGGCGCAGATGCGCCTTTTGAGGCATTGACAGTCAATGCCTGTTTCCCCTTTGCTTCTCGTCCGGAGCTGTTAGCTGCGGACTTTTTCCCCTTATCGTCAAAGGCGGGGAAGCTGACACCCAGAAGACGTGCATTGGCCACCTTCTTTTCTGCAGCTTCAGCTTCGATGATCAGGGAGCTCCAGTCAGGAGGGGGAGTAGAGTTGAGCCAGAGCTTTACTGCAGGCAACATGTTCATGCTGCAAGCGGAGAGGAGCGCATGTTCTGGCATGCCTGGAGGTAGCCTGAAGCAAGCCTGTCGGAAACGTTCGATGAACGCCCGAACCGTTTCCTTCTCCTTCTGACGTATCTCTATGAGAGACGCCATCGTCATGTCCTTCCCGCCGTCGTAGAAGCGGTCGAGGAAGAGGTGCGTCAGGTCGTCGAAGGACGATATGGAATTGTCGGGGAGGCTGCAGTACCAGTCATACGCCACTCCTTTTAGGGCCCCGACAAAGATGCTGGTGAGGAGCGCGTCCTCCTTCGGAAGATTCCCTGTCTGTGACTGGAAGTACGTCAGGTACCGTCGCGGAGAGTCCTTCCCGTCGTATGGGGTGAGTGTTTGCGGCTTATACTTTGGGGAATAAACCACCTTGTTCCACTCGAGGGGATAAGGCCGGGGAATGTCCATCTTCTAGCATTCTTCTTGCCTGTTCTTGGACTCGAAGCTCTCCCGCAGGTCTTTGATCATTTCGACCACATCCTCCGTAGAGCTAGGAGTCGGGGAAGGAGGTACCATCTGGATTGGAGCGTTTGAGGGCTCCGAGGTCCGAGGTGCTTCTATATCCGAGGGCGCCCGTTGGAGGGGCACACTTGACTCTCCATTAGCTCCTGGGTCAGGACCAGTTGAAGGTGTCCTGATCAAGGCCGACCGCATCTCAAACACTGCTTGAGTCAGTGCTTGCATTGAGGCAGAGAGGGTTTTGAGTCCCCCCTCCAATGAGTCTATGCGCTGGACTATGTCCTGTGACGGCGCATCAGACTCGACATCATCCCCAGCCATGTATACTGTCCTGACACGGCCAGGAGTGGATGGATTGGTTGAGGCTTCGCTTTCGGCCTCACTCTCATGCGGGGGAGTTACTTCTCCTGGTGTTTGGCCACCCCCAGCCGCATTCTGGAGTTCATCTTCAATAGGTGCATCTGCAAGGGTCTGCTTGCCCTCAGCTCCGTCTTGAAGGACATCTTCGTTTCCAGAACTACCCCCGGCAGTGTCCTGGAGGACATCCTTTTGAGGGGCTTCAGGGAGAGTAATCTCGCCTTGATGATGAAGATCCGCCGCAGCTGTGCTTTGGACATCTTCGTCTTCGGAAGGAGGCTTAACAAGGGTCTGGCTACCCCCAGCTTCTTCCAAGGACTTCTTCCTCGACCGAGTACCTTCAAACACTCCAGAGGTCGAGACAGCTGCCTTGGTTTTCCTCGACTGGCTTTTGGATGAAGACGAGGAATTAGCAGTCGTCTTCCGGATTGATGAGGAGTTGGAGACCACGTTGCATGAAGCAACCTTTGGCTCCTCTTCAGCTGACACCTTTGTCCCAAGGCGACGTCGGAGAGGTGTCGATGATTGCAGTCGTTGGAAGACCGACTATCTTGGTAGAGCTTCCGTCTTGCAACAGCAGTTGATGGTGACCACCGTACAAGTATGCCCTGTAAGAGGCGCATCGTGCTTGTTGGTCGACTCTCCTGACCGGCGCTTGTGAGTGATCATGTTGCGCAGGTCGTTAGAGGAGAGTGGTGCCTTCACACCCCCTTCAGACGTATGGCAAGGCCAAACGCCGGGGTGGTCCGGTGAGTGCTGCGCCCCCTGATCTAATACCAAGCAGGCATCACGATCAGTAGTAGGGGAACCACAACATTTGAAGTGACTTGAACGGACCTCAAACGCACAACCAGAGGAGGCGCGGGAGTTCAAGACCACTGAGTTTGCCTCTCTCAACTTGGTTGTGCACGCAGTAGATGCGCCCAAGCGAGATGAAGACTTTGAAGATCGACTCGTTGTTAGTGCAGAAGCACTTGAGTCAACCTTGTACAGCTTGCCATTGGCAGCGTGCGTGATGACGAGCGCGTGCCTCTGCCCGGCTGCTGGCATAGCACGTTTGTGGCGCATGGCCCGTGCCGCCTTGGATTTCTTCGTACCAGCCCGCTGGGGCGCATAGTACTCAGTATCCAAATTCTCCTCGCCATTACAGCGAGTGAGTCTGTCAAAGACAGAGGCTTTTTGTGGTGCATCAGAGATGATGCGCGGGGCATTGGCTGCGCCCCTGCTCCGTCGACGTATCTTCCTCGCCTGAGAGGGAGATAGCTGGGGAACGTGATCGGCTGCACGCTTCCCCAAGAGATGCGCTGCATCGGCGGGCGCACCTTGGTCGCTGAGAACGTCAGCAGGAAGGGAAGGCTGGATGACTGCATCCCCTTCAGTGGTGGTGCCCGAGGCGTCGACTTTGCGTACCCCGGCCGTGCAGATCTTCTTCGGCTTTGGTAGCCGCTTCGAAGGACTCGCACTTCCTTCAGAAATGAACTCCTCGTACGCCTGTTGATTGAGGCGCACGACCAGCGTCTTGTGGGAGGAGCCCACCTTCACGTCGTCGGCCTGTGACACGACTTTCTCGGAAGAGGAGAAAGAAGTCCCCAGCAGAGTCGCCAGCTTGTTTGCCATTAAAATTGTTTGATTGAAAACTTTAATACAAACAGAATAGTGTTACAATGCAGGACTTAGACGTAGTCCTAGGAGTACACTTTTGTTTAAGCTGGGTCCTTAGTGCCAATGGAGCGAGTGGTAATGCGTTGACTCCGTTGACCGGCTGACGACGGTTATCGGTTCTCTGAAGGCGTGGATTGCTCTGGGTACTGGAGCTTGCTGAGAGGAGGAAGACGTTGAGTGTCTGTATCTGCCTCTCTTGTATGTTCGTTGTGGATTCTGTGTGTCGTCCGTGGGTGAGAAGGAAATGATCCCTCTATTTATAGTTTTGCAGGCTGGCTGCTCATGTGCGCATGTAGGATGCGCCGGTGTGTGGGGATGCCACGTGGAAGTTGCTGATGGGGGTACACGAATGATGCACCCTGATTGGGAGGTTGAACTCTTCATACTGCTGTTGTGAGCCGGCACGTAGCAGAGGAGAAGATCTTTCTGTTGCTGAAATCTTGGACGAGTTGAGTCAAAGGACACGTGTCATCGACTCATGGCTCGAAGATCTCGGATTTGGTGGGGGGGGGAGGGGCAGTGATCTGGTGAGCTGCGCCTTGGATCTGGGCGCAGGACTGCGGCTCATAACCTTTAGGAGTTACAAACCATTTAGGGCGCATGGCTTTTGAGGCGCATGCAGGTGAGCTTCCTTCTGTCTTTCGGGATCAGAGATCAGTCTGGGGCGCATGGCTTTTGAGGCGCATGCAAAGCTTCAACCGGAGACTCTTCTTCTGTCTTTAGGGATCAGTGAAGGGTCTGAGGCACATGGCTTTTGAGGCGCATGCTGGTTTGGACGCATGACCGTAGAGGCGCATGCGGATGGCCACGTGGCAGTAGCCGTCGGAGTCATGATGATGCTGACGTTGCCGACGCTTCGTTCTCTGAAAAAGCTGTCAACTATTCAGACTTTGGGAAGCGTGCTGCCAACTCTGGTGTTAGTTTAGCATTTAATGTTTGTGATGTTCGATGGACAGCTGAGTGGGCACATTGGTTGGTGTTCCACTTGGCATGGAGATGTGAGGGCGCATCCTCTGTGATGCGCCGGGTACTGTAGGGCGTGTCTGTGTGATGCGCCTGATGTAGGAGGGCGCGTCCGTGTGACGCGCTGTCTGACCGGCGCGTCTCTTGTATGGCGTATCTCCATTGGTCCGGCTATTGAGTTCTTCGGAGCTTTTCCGACTTAGCTGAATTCGAAGGAGGCGAATTCATTCATCATAAATACAAGTTCATTGCACCGACTTCGGGAAGGTTGCCACTTGGCGCATGGGTTTGATTTGCCCTGGCCTATGAATAGCAACAGTTTGTGAGAGTTTTGTTGTCTCTCCCTTTGACTTCTCGACGAAGATGGATTCGACTGATCCTCCTCCTTGGCAAGACGTTGTACTGTGGATGATGACTCTCTTTGTTCGAAGAAGCTTTGATGGTAAACTCCTTCAGAAGACTGAGATTCGCCGAGTTGGAATGGACATAGATGTGCCTAAGGCTCATTATGATGGAAGAGCCCCAGGCTGGCAGATGCGCCTGTGTGTTGACGAGGAAGTGATTCACTCTGAAGGGACGAAGTGATGCGCTGGAAGACAGGTACAACATGTTACAACTGTTTAGACACAGACTGTCTTGGTGGTGGAGCCACTGTCTTGCGGTAGCAGCAGTTGATGGCGACCATAGCACAAGTGTGCCCTGTGAGGGGCGTATTATGCTTGTTGGCCGTCTCTCCTGATCGGCGTTTGTGAGTGATCACGTTGCGCAGATCGTTGGAGGAGAGTGCCACCTTCGTACCCCCTTCAGGCGCATGGCAAGACCAAGCGCCGGGGTAGTCAAGTAAGAGCGCCACCTTCGCACCCCCTTCAAGGCGCATGGCAAAGCCAAGCGCCGGGGTGGTCAAGTGAGAGTGCCACCTTTGCACCCCCTTCAAGGCGCATGGCAAAGCCAAGCGCCGGGGTGGTCAAGTGAATGCTGTACCCCCTGATCTCCCGATCAGTAGTGGGGGAACAACATTTAAAGTGACTTGAACGAACCTCAGACGCACAACCAGAGGAGGCGCGGGAGTTCAAGACCACTGGATTTGCCTTGCTCGACTTGGTTGTGAACGCAATAGATGCGCCCAAGTGAGACAAGGACTTTGAAGGTCGGCTCGTTTCTGGCGCAGCAGCACCTGAGTCGACCTTATACAGCTTACCATCAGCAGCGCGCATGATTGTGAACGCATGCTTCTGGTTTACTGTTGGCATAGCACGTTTGTGGCGCATGGCCCGTGCCGCCTTGGACCTCTTCGTACCAGCCCGTGGGGCGCATAGTACTCAGAGTCCAAATTATCCTCGCCATGACAGCGAGTGAAGAGCTTGCAGCCGACCCAGAAGAAGAGAAGAACAACTACAACTTGTGGCTCGAACGGGCTCCCTGGAATGGGCTCCCTTTTATTTATTTATTTTTTTGGCGCCCTTTTCAAAGGAGGCAAGAGGTCTCTATATATAGAGTGGAATGAGGCCTCCCTTCTTCTCCTTTCCGATGTAGGATTAAAAAAATATCCCTTCTTTTTCATGCTTCTACAAGTAGTTCAGTTTGCCAGGCGAGTACATTCTCTGATCTTTTCATACTTCTTTGGATATGTTCTCTTGTTATAGACTAGTATACTTGATGCTGACACGATGTTCACACGGATTAGTATCCTCTGGATATTTTCATACGATGTTATCCCCTCGGATACATCGAGTATATCATGTTCATGTACTTTATCGTGGCCATCATGTACTCTATGTATTCATATTTATCCATGTGCACTCATGTGTTATTCATGTACACTCATGACCATATGAGCTCCATGTATAAAGTAGTTATTATCCATGTACAATAACATATCATGTCTTGATCCTTGTGTATTGATTGGGGGCAGGGAGAGTGTAGTTGGTTATGTGATCATTATCCCCAGTAGGTATCCATGTGCAACTCCATAGTTTATCCATGTGCAACCCAAACCGTTTACATAACCAATTCATGCCATAAATCACGTAGATGGTTACATTTCTCTATTATCATATTATATCTCATCTTATAGTCTTTCTCTCTCTCTGGTTGATTTTCTTTACAGCGATTCATGTATAGTTTTCTATAGCTTGCTTTATATGTCCAATCCTGATATGAACTGTTGTGAGAGATATGTGCTCGTTCCGTCCTGATTAGGCATGTTAAAAATTTTACAGGTGATGATGAGGAGTACTGCCCTACTTATTATGGCATTGGCTTAGATGATACTGGTGACGTGGACCCTCAGGAGGATCCAGCAGTCGCTGAGGACTTGCCCATAGTCTAGCTGTGACTTATATTTTATTTGTCTTTCTAATTGAGACATTATGAGTTGTACTTGAGATTTATTCTGGTGGTTTACACCTAGACTTTTATTTATATCTGTGACTCCCTTGAGACTTTCTATTCTATTCCAGCTTAGTGTTGTGATTGAGTACTTATTATTTACTCTCCATTCGGAGCTTATTCTAGACTGTGTTAGATATTATGACTCAGGACAGCGTTCTACCGCCGACGCTGTGGCGTAGGCTGGACGTATTCACTTCTCGTGCCCTTCACTAGGTGCGGGTCGTGACACATTTTTAGTGGTGGCCCATGCAGGTCAGTCCAATCACAACTAGTATGATTCGTAGTGGTACTCGAACTAGAGTATCATTACAGCCTGCAGTAGGATATAAGATATAAGTTAAGGTACTCAATCACATTAGAAAAACTCTTTTCAAATTCTTGCTGTTAATTGTCTCCTTATGAAAACAACTGTCCTCCTTTGATGATTTCGCTTCTTTTTAGTAATTGATTCCTTGTTTGATCTGTCTTTAAGATAGTTATGGAGATACAATTTCATCTCTCCGGTCCATGCAGGACCAGATTCACATTAGTGCGATATCGTGATAGTACGACAATTTAGTTGTACTACTACGAGCCTGCTATAGGGTATAGGAAGCAAAGTGTTAGAAAGGAGAGGATACTCAATCACTGTTAGGATTCCTTGAGAGATTCCTGGGACGACCCCTGAGAATCTTATTTTAACTTCGATCTGAAATCTTTTCCTAATCTGATTCACCCATTACTCATTTGATTCACTCATTACTCCTTGTTATTGAATTTGATTTTGATGGATTCATTGTTGAATCTTGAACCTTGTTGATTCGTTGTTGACTTTGAGTTTGTATTTAAATATATTTTTTATTTTTATTTTATTTGGAATTTAGGGTATAACCTGATAACGTATACTTGATAAAGACAGTGAGAAAGGTAAATGTCTACTTGATTTATGGAGTTAGAATTTATCGCAGTCATACTGGCTAGCACGACAAGGACGTAGAGCCTGATTTTAGATATATTATCCTAGTTATGGAATTTAGATTTTTTTGCAGCCATACCGGTTGGCGAGGTAAGAATTCTAAGTAACATGATTATAGGATGTATACCTTAGTTACTGACTCTATTGTGTATTGCAGCTATGCTTACTGGCGTGGCAAAATCTTAGCAACATGATTTTAGGAAGACGTGTATGGTTATCAGATTATATCTCAAATTCGTTCATTTCTTTGAACAGATGAGCAGGAACAGGTTTTATCATTATTTCTTTCTTGTCATTATTTCTTGCATTCCTATTTTTTTATCTTAGTTAACTCTATCCCAATTACATCAATCACCATCTCATGTCTAATGCTGTCATCTATACTTTGGAACCTTTGAATCTCCATACCTTTTTACCTTGGAAAGGTCAAGGAAGTGACGTAAATCATCTAGCTCGAAAAGGACGTAATTTGTTATCTCATGATAATCTAGGTAGGGATATGAAAAGTTGGTCTTTGATATAGAATTTTGGGATAAGGATGTGGTAAAAAGTGAGAATAAAAAAATCAATAGATTTATATTATCAATCTAGGAACGATCACACACAAAGAAATACTTGGATGTAGAAAATAGATGCATTTCTTAGCTGACGAGGATATTCGAGGTCGACAAAGTTGAGGTCTTGGATAAATTTTGGTTATTGATTCTTGAGACAGTTACCTTAAGGCTATGATGTTAAATTTAGGGACGAAAATTTAGGGACTTAGTAATGGAAAGAGTTTTTAACTGTATTCGATGGTAATACGAAACTGAATATGATATTGCAAAAAAATGGTTAAGAGCAGAAAGAAGGAAAGGATTTTTTTTTGAATTAAAGAATATATAGAGATTTTTGAGAAAATTTTAAATTTTAAGGAGAATAATATTTGAGGGTGTACGTTGAAGGAAATATGAAGGTTGATTTTAATGGAGAATAAGTTTTGTAAGGTCTAGTAGTTTCAGATTGAACAACACGAGGAGAGTAATTTGAACAAGTTCAAGGATTTCATAAAACTTGATTTAGAGGTTTCAGATCTAATTTGAGACAAGGTGGAAGAATTTGGACTTAAAGATGATTGAGTGGTTAATATAGAGTGCTAATAAATAAAAGGGTATGCTTCATGAATAATGTTTAGGAATTTAAGAATTGAGCCTATGATGATCATGACAAGATCCAATCTTCATAACAAAAGGGTATAAATTCTTGGTGGTAGTCATATAAAGGTTAATTTTCATATTTGGACTTATGAGATAAGGATATGATTGACAAATGATGATTAGATAAGCTTGATGGTATCAGAGAGAGATGATTAACTTGACTTTCCTATGAAACCTTGTCTTCTTTTTTCCCTATCAAAAAGGAGAAAATTGACTTATTCCATATCCTTGAATTATCCTTAAATTTTTTTTTCAATATCATTGAACCATAACTCCATTGATCACGACCAATCGACTTTGGTCATCTTTTCTTATCATATTAACATCTGGGTCATATTCAATTGAATTAAATTTAATTGTGACCTAGATCTCCATCATTGGATGCTCGTGCTCAGACTTTGATAACCTTGTTCCCCATCTTTCCTAAATCTTGATTTACTAAGAGATTGATCAACTTAGATCGTGTCGAGACTAACTTTTCTTTTATATATATCGTATTGGATTTCAATGTTCATGCTTTAAACTTTCGATTTTGATCATCTTTAAAATAGTAACCCTATATAGTTAATTCCTTTTTTTTATATATATAATCATCAGTTTTCATATAGGATGATAGACTGCCTTACAGCCCGATGATTTACTATTTTTTTCTTATCTTTTCCAGGATGGCATCCATGACCAGAGTCTGTCCCCAGTGCACAGCTGCAATTCCGGATGAGACCGAGATTGTACTTTCCCCTTCTATTGCTCAGGAGGTATTAGTAGCCTCATCGGAGAGTTTTTCTCCATCTCCTATCCTTCAGGAGAGGGCTACAGTTCAGCGGGAGGCTGAGGGCCTTCTTTTGCCTCCTGGAGTGGTACCCCATGCTATTCCTGATGGAGCTCATATTTACAGACTTCTTCAGGATGTACGGGAGGTACAGAGACTTCAGGCTGAGCTTATGAGAGAGCAGAGTCTCAGTTTCCAACTGTTGTGGGATTACATGCATTCGAGGGGAGAGCCTAGTCCCAAGAGGGCAAGGAGCAGTATATACCCAGAGCCTCAGGAGTACCCCCGGCTTCCAGCCTAGACCAGCCTATCCAGTTCAGATTCCTGTCCAACAGAGGCCAATTGAGCGAGTGCCTACCTGTGCCTTCTGTAAGAAGCCCGGG
The DNA here is from genome assembly GCA_029216955.1 of Iris pallida. NCBI lineage: Eukaryota > Viridiplantae > Streptophyta > Magnoliopsida > Asparagales > Iridaceae > Iris > Iris pallida. The sequence goes on along the minus strand of JANAVB010004800.1, from coordinate 35,347,943 downwards.
CACGTATGGAAGGACTGTAGGAAGAGACTAGGATTGTGCCTATTTTATGGGTCAGCTGCACACAAGATACGAGGCTGTCCTACTACACCTGCCGCTAGTCGAGGCCTATCTCCGGGAGAAAGTTCCAGCTACCAGACCTAGTAGAGGTGAGTTCTTGACTTATACATTATCCTGTCTTGATGATTATTGTACCCTACCATATTGTTTATATGTTTGATATCTTACGACTACTTTTGATCTAGTATGACTATAATGGCTAGATGATGAGACCCCAGATTAATATTACCTACCATAACCCTGTATGATTTCTTTTCAACTGCATGATTTAGATAAGTTTTTTTAAGACCATGATTGTTGGGGGATTTGACCTAGAAAGAGTAGGATCATCTTAATTTCGAGGACGAAATTATTTTAAGGAGGGTAGACTTGTAACCACCACTTTTCTGAAACGAGAGTAATTTTGAAATTTTATAATTTTTATCATTTAATAATAATATTTTAATTATATTATGATTTTTGGGGATTTTTTATTTATTTTATATTATTTAGATGGGTGAATTATGATTTTGGTTGTTGCTAGTTTAACCCTAGAGACTGTTTGACTTAGAGACTAACCATGACCAAGAAGACTCGACCATGTGACTAGATTGGCTAATTACATATTTTTAGGCTAAGGGTATTTTAGTAATTGTGCATTACTTGAATTTTATTAATTTATTAATTAAATTGCTTGTTGTGCGGTTTGATTGGTAGCTGAATTGGTGTTTTGCTGGTATAAACGGTTTGACCTTAGCCAACCATGACCTAGAACCTTAATGCTATATTAGAATTAGATTTATTATCATTATAATTAATTTAGATTTTATTAGTTAAATTTTTAGAGTGATTAATTAATTTTTTAGCCATTTTTCTAATAGCCTTTTAAAGCCTTTTTGACTTAGGCTTTATTAGCAACCTAGGGAGACCAAGCCCATGCATCTAACCTAACCCTAGAGCTCCCCACTTGGCCGCCCAACAGCAGTACCCCCTCCCCCTTCTCTTTATTTGTGAAGTTTTAGCCTCCACAAGTGAACCCTAATAGATCCCCTTCTCCAAAACTCATATTTCCTTCATCCGGAGTCCGTTTCTTCCCAAACAAACTCCGTTGCACTCGTCGAGGAGAGGAGGATCTGCTGGAGCATTTCTAGCAAGGAGGCGGAGGCTTTTGCTTAAGGAAAATCGGCCGACACGACAACCGAGGGGCTCCATTCATTGAGTTTTTGACACTCAATAGGTAAACCCTAATCTACCATTGTAAATCTGGAATTTCTTTCATTTTTGCATCCATATAGGTGCCCTAGACTTGCCCACGAAATTTGGTTGGATTTTGATTTCGTTTGATGGCGGTATCGGATACGTGTCGGTCTTTTACGGCACGTGTTCGACGAAATGCCGCTTAGGATAGAAAGTTGCTATTTTTTGATTCTGTCTTCATGGATGTTTAGATAATATTATTTTGATAAACTTTTGTGAAGACGAATTTGGTTTTGACAACGTTACAAGCGGCGTTTCGGGCGTCGGACGCACATGCACGGATCCCGTGCACGAGGCCGTGCGTGCCCTGCTGTCCGCGCATTGTTTCTCGATGCACAGGCCGTATTTTCGCATGAAATTTCTTGAGCACGTGGGGGCAACCTCTGCCCCCATGCTCGTAAAATTTCACGGCTTTTCGTTGAGCGAGCGCGGAGAAATCCGACGTGCACCGCTCAGCCGTACTGTGCATTCAGCCTGATTTTTGTCGCTGAAACGGACTTCGTGCGTGCACACGACGCAACGAAGACCCATTCCAGGACCTGGGACACGTTGAACTATACCTAGACTACCCGAGGAATCAACCCCGAGTCGTGGCGTGGCCCGACGAGCGAGCCACGAAGGCGGAACCGCGCGTACGAGTGCGCACGGGCGCGCGCACGCAGCAGGCCGCGCGCAGGTGCGGGGCTGCGTGGGCTATTTCGGTACGACGTGTTGCTGCATGGCGATGTCCTAGACCTACCCCGGGACCCCTCCAGCTACGTGCACAAGCACGGGGCTTTTCGTTGTGTGTGCGCCGCTCAATCGAGCGAGAATGCACGCATTGTCACGCGGTATCGGGAATTTTCGATATGCGTTCTGTGGATACGACACGGACAAGATTTCAAACCCGAGAGTATACGAGCGCATCACGTGGGTCGAGACCAACGTGTATGCCGAGTTTCGCGGGTTCATTTGGTGTATATTGCATTTTGGGTCGTTGTGTAAAAAAATGGGTTTTCTTTAAATATGAATTTTTGGGTTTGAAGGTGATAATTTGATTTCCATCTACTTAGATGATAAAATCTGAGTTTTCAATACGCACATGAGTTTTTGGATTTGTAGGAACCAAACTTTGGGTTTATTTCATATTTTCTTATCAATTATGAGCATTTGCACTTTTCTTTATAGCTATGTATACATACATATATATATGTATATATATATATATATATATATATATATATATATATATATATTTTATTTTATATATATATATATATATATATATATATATATATATATATATATATATATATATATATATATATATATATATATGAGTTGAGAATGGGTCGAGGGGAGTTTGTTCCAGATTTTGATTCTTTAAATCATTTCAAACCATTGCCAATCTTTCCATTTGAGCATTTGTATATATATATATTTGTATATATATATATATATATATATATATATATATATATATATATATATATATATATATATATATATATATATAGCAGATGACCTCTAGTCTATTGGTTAAGAGAGATGCATGCGGCCCGAGAGGTCAGGAGTTCGAATCCCGGTGGGAGCGATTCCATAAATAATTTACTTAAGAATATATATAAGAAAAGAAAATATTGCAAATGACCTCTAGCCTAGTGGTTAAGACAGATGAATGCGGCCCATGTGGTCGGGAGTTCGAGCCTCAGTGGAGGCGAGTTCTCCACAATTATCCATTGCTTCAATATATATATATATATATATATATATATATATATATATATATATATATATATATATATATATATATATTTCCAACAAAATGACATTTTATTTAATAAAAAGCGTGGCTCTTAACGAGCAGTACAAGTCCCAAGGTCCGAAAACACAAAAAAGTCCTGGAAGGCAAAATGAAAAATACATCAGATTGGATAAGTAGATTTCGAAATAACGAAAACTTTCGAAACTGAGGACAGTGTGGGCATTTTGCCCTCTGGAGAAGTTGGCATGCTGCCCGAGGCTGCGGAAGCGCTGACCGGAGTCGCGTAAACCGATTGTTGGGTCAAGGGAATAAGTGATACTTAATATTCTTCTTCTTTTTTTGGTTTCCCGAAAAACGAGAATCGAAAAATTCGAATTTCGAATTTCGAAAGGAGCTCCACGCGTGCTGCACAGTGCCCAAGGGCGGGAAGCAATGCACTGCCTGAGGTGGCCTGTATCCCAATGCGGCACACTGCTCGAGGATAGCGCGCGGCCCAAGGCGGGCGCGCAGCCCGGGGGGAGGGAGTGGCCGGGCCCGGCGCGGCTCCCAGGGGCGGGAGCGATGGCGGGGGAGGAGGCCCGCGCCGGAGGAGAGCGCCGGCTCAACCACCTGGCCGGAAGGGAGCGCGACTACCCGGGTGTCCGGCGGTGAGGGAGAACCACCGCCGAGGGTGGGAGGGGAGGCCGGTTCCAGGATTAGGAGGAGGAAGGTCTCGCCCCCCCCGCGCGCGCAGTAGCTGTGGCAGGACCGAGGAGGGGGGTTCGCTGGTCGCTTGAGGGAAACTTCGGCGGAGGCTGGCCCGGAGAGAGGAACCGGTAGGGAGGGGCCGGGGACGACCTGGCGAGCACAGCAGGCCGGCCGACGACCACCACCAGAAAGGGATGGGAGGAGGGAAACGGAGCGACGACTGCGGCCCGGCGGCGCGTCCCAGGCGGCGCGTCGAACCGGTTGCGGCGGCTACCAGCCGGTCGGGATAGGGCCCCCCGACCGGAGACGGAGGGAGCGCCGAAGGGGGATGGGAAAGCTTGGGGAGAGAGTAGGGTTGGGGGCCACCGTCGGCGAGACCGGCGAGGGCACCGGTACCGGAGGGGAAGCTTAGAGGGGGGCCAGCCGTTGGACGCCGGAGGGATCGGCCGGAGGGGCGAGGGAGGAAGAGGTCTGTTTTTCATAAAGAAATTCTCTTTATTTGTTGTGTTTCTGGGAAAATTACAACTGTAGGAATCCGATCTAGAAGACGATCGCTTTATCCCTTGGACTATACGAAGAAGAAAAGCTCTCAAAATTTTGACAGTAGATATCAATGTATCTGTACAATGAATGAGAAAAAGAACTCTATTTATAGAGTCAAAACAGTAACTGAAAAGATAACTACCTCACCACTGGTGCATTTGAAAAGTCATGCAGACTCTAAATACACGTAGGGTTAGTGAGTAGTTACTGGACGTGGCCCGTAACTGTTGGACACATGGCATCAGTGCATGGGTCGTATGCAAGTTACTGGGCATGCGAGAGAGAGATCGGTGGCATGGCTGCCACGTACTCCAGTTGAAATAAAATCCACGCTGACTTGCTGAAGGCAAAAATCCACGCAGATTCGTTGACGCAGACTCGTTGAAGGCGAAATCCATGCAAGCTTTGAAGAAGAATACTTCAGAATTTACGCAGGCTTTGAGAAGAATAACTCAAAAGTCACGTAATGTTTTGAGGAAGGAGAAGGTTCAGAATCCACGCAAACCGCCAGCTGTCTTGATTTGGCACGCTTCGTCTGACACAAAATCTCTGACATTGATTATATTGTCAGCCGCATTAAATGAAGATAAGACCCAAAGTCACGCCAACTTGGTGAAGAGTGAGTCTTGCTAAGGAAGATTTCGAAAATCACACAAAAGACGGCTGTGATCTCTCGAGTTCTGTGCATACGTGGCATACGAGGAGACGTTTCTCGACTGTTGTGTTGTCAGTCATTATGATTCTGACGTATGGCTGAGCTGTCTCTACGTGACTTCTAAAGGAGATAGCCAGGCAGAACTTAGCGTATCTTTTGTGCTGCTTCTCGGATCACTCTGCGTGACTTGTTCTGATCAACTCAGCGTGACTTCATTTTTGAGGCCTACAAAACCCCCTTCAAAGTTTTCGAAAAATAATAAAATATTTTCGAAATACTTTGAAAATAGAGATGATGAAATGAGTTAAAGTCACGCTGAGATGACTCCAAAATTTTTTGGAAGTCGAAAAGACTTCGAAGTTCTTTGAAAACATCCAAATGAACTTATTAAATGTCATAATGACTCTTCGTTCTCCGAGACTGATTGCGTCCAATTTATGGTAGAATATGAACTGTCGATGAGATCTGTTATATAAACAGAAAGAGGTTCTCAGTTTTGACATTCATCTCTCGAAAATATGACCCCAAAGGAAGCAGCCGAAGAGGAAGCACACAAGTTGGGCTTTTGTTTCCATGGTGACCCCACTTTTGGGGGCAAAGAACCCGAACCTGTCGTCATCGAGCTCAAGGACGACTCCACGCAGTTAGCCAAGAATCTCTTGAGCTACTTTGGATTGGATGGCTTGTCTTCTTCTGATGGGCGGAGCCTTATGGAGAAGCGTGAAATGCTGGAGACTCTGTTGCATCGCCTGGGAGTTAAGAGCGTAGAGGAGTTAGGCATCAAACTTAGCCGCTCTGGAAAATAGAGCGTAACTTTTTACGCTTTTGTTGCACTTTTTTGTCTTTTTGTAAGGCCATCAGTGCCTGTTTAAAGAATGAAGTACAACTTTTGTGTTTGATCTGCGTGCCTTTTAATGAAGAACATTAATTAGCACACTTTGACTGTTTCCAATGTTGCACGGTCTCCCGAAGTACACGTGACACTCATTCCACAATTTACGAGCGCTATTTATGCGGATCTTTTCCAAGAATAGACCTGCACTTGACCCTTTAAATAGATGGATGAACTCCACGCAAACTCATCTTCCCGTTCTTCTTCCTCTCTTCTGAGAAATGAATTTTCTGTGAGAAAAAAATAGGAAAGCCATGTTGTCTGATGTCAAATCTCTGTGCACGCTACCAGACATGGGTCTGTCAATCCTTAGCAGCAAACTCAGCGGTAAGTTCAATATACACGCATCAAATTTTTTGTTTGCTAAAGACAAATTCATCTTCCTGAAATGAACAGAATGCATCTGTCTTTGCTTGGCCAGTTTCTGTTGGCTAATTTTTCTTTACTGTTTCTTGCAGAATTTTGGCTGAAAACCTTCTTCAGAACTGGCATTGGTGATGTGGATGCTGTGGACAATGTTCTTCTGACACCCACATCAGGGAGCTTATACACCTTTGACGCGTAAATTAGACAACTCAGAACTCTTCGTGAGATAGAAGGGTCTTCCTCTGTTGGTAGGAAGAGCCTTTATACACGGAGAGTTGGATGGTGGAGTGAACTCTAACCCGAGAGATTGGGTAGTAGAGTTCCTCTGACGGCAGAACTAGGAATCGTATCCCAATGCTGGATACATTCCTACCTGCTTGAGGTGCCGCCGTCCACCAGTTGTATTGGCAGCAACACGTTTTCGTGTTGCCCTACTCTGTGGTTCTCCTCTCGTCTGAGAGATAAGACCAGAGTTTGATTTCTGCTGGACACCCAGGAATTGCCACAAACAACGAGATTGCCAGAGAAGATCCAAGAAGAAATAGATCTCAGTTGTACATAGAATGAAAATCCAAGATTTGTAATAGATTTCCATTATGATTTGTAGGAAAGTCTAAGAAAATGTAATAGACTTTTTGTGGTGAAATGGGAATGGAAATGACACTTCTTCTATGCTCAATGATTTGTATTTGTGGATGAATTGTGGACATGATAGATAATAAAATCATCTTTTCTGTTTTTAGAGTATATGATATTATCAGAGGTATTATGGATATGATAATATATAGGAACTCGAAAGAAAATAGATTGATTTCTATGCAGAGGTCAAAACATGACAAATGAGTAAGCAGATTCGGAATTGATTCAGAGGTTATGAAAACGTGATCAATAATGAATCCTCACTTAATGAACTGATAGAAGATTATGAACGGACGAACCGTTAGGAAATGATGAACTGATGAACTGTCGAGTGAATGTAATAAATGAACGGATGAACCGTCAAGTATTAATGAACATGTGAAACGTCGGATGAATGTGAGAAATGAATGGATGAACTGAATATCGGGAAAGAATACGTCCCTTCGATCCTTGTAATCATATGCCTATAAATAGAGCATATATTTGAGTAGAAGGATCGCATTTTATCCACAATGTCTTCTGAAGAGAATATAATGAAGGCTGAAGTCGTCCCCGAAGCTACTGAAGGTATTAAAGAACATCCACCTCCGCAGAAGAAGAAAATGGGCGAAAGCTCGTCTACTCCCAAGCCGCCAAAAGATATCCTGGACTTCCTGGTCGAACCAGGAGAAACCGAAGAAGAAGAAGCAATGAGGCTGGCTGCCTGTCAATTCTTGGTGCGGTCAGGAAAGATGTACTCAATTCTTTTGCTGATTATGTATGTGGTCCTCGTCCCAAATATGAAAGGGATTACAGTGATCTTCCATGATGATGTACTCTTTTTCTTGAGGAATTTGTCTCAAATAAACTCCGTTTAAGGAAACTTTGTTTACGATATATCCTTCCCACTTTATTTTTGCCTTTATTCATTGATCCTTTGACTCAGAAATCAGAAAGACTAAATATCATTTTCATAAATATGATATTGAGATAGAAAATTCAGAGGTAATGTGGACATGATTTTCTGGATATCAAATTTGTTGAGAAAACGATACAAAGTAGAATACCTATCTCCACTGGGGATAATAGATATCAGAATGATTCTTCGAAAAGAACAATGAAACAGCCGGAGAATGATGGGAGGACAATCTTGATAGAAATATTAAACGTAGTACTTCTTTAAGAATTTGCCGTTGATGGGCATCATAGTGGCTTTACCATCTAGAGTAGTGAGTTGATAAGCCCCATTAGAAAAGATCTTATTGACAATGAATGGACCTTCCCATTTTGTATCAAACTTGCCTTTACTCATGTGTGTCATAGTCATCGGGCGTCTGACAGTAAGCACAAGTTCTCCTTTCTGAAATGTTCGAATTCTGACTTTCTTGTTAAAAGCCCTTGAAATTCTAGCTTGATAGAATTCAATATTCTGTTGAGCAGATAACCGCTTTTCATCCAGAGCCTCCAATTCTTGAAGTCGAAGACGATCATTATTTTCTGAGGTAAGTTCATTAGCGATTGCTATCCTTAAAGAAGGAATTTGAATCTCTAATGGGAGAACAGCCTCAGATCCGTACACCAGAGAGAAAGGTGTACACTTAGTAGCATTACGGACTGTAGTGCGATAAGCCCACAAATATTCCCCGAGCTTGTCACTCCAATTACGTTTGTTAGTGGAGGCAAACTTCTTTAGGAGTTTGATGATAGTCTTGTTGAAAGCTTATGCTAATCCGTTAGCTGCTGGATTATATGCGGTAGAAGCAACATTATTGATCCGGTGATCGTCACAAAATCGAGTAAATTTCTGGCTGACGAACTGTGGTCCGTTATCATGAACAATGCGTCGAGGAACACCAAATCTGTAGATGACGTGGTGCTTAATAAAGCTGATGACATTAGACGTCTTAACTTCAGATAAAGGAATGGCTTCGGCCCATTTGGAGAAGTAATCAGTTATTGCGAGAATGAACCGATGACCTTTAGATGACGGTGGATTGATTGGAACAACAATGTCCATTCCCCAAGCTTCGAAGGGCCATGATGCTGCCGTCGGATGTAGAAATTTCGAAGCTTGATGTATAAAATCTGCATGGATTTGGCAAGCTTTGCATTTCCTTGGATATTCAATGGCATCTGATACCATAGTTGGCTAATAATAATCCATCCGTCGAATACGGTCTTGAAGTTTTGGCCCAGGTTGATGCGCTCCACAAATTCCATCATGTGCTTCACGAATAACTTGTTGGGCTTCATCACCGGCAATGCACCGAAGGAGTAAACCATCATAAGCTCGACGATATAAGGTTTTTGTTGTATGATTGTAATAGAATCTGAGTGATCGTCGTCTGATAGATGCTCCCTCACTCGGATCATCCGGAAGAATATCATATAATACGAGGTCTAAGAAAGGAAGTCTCCAATCTTTATCCGTATTCTGATTCTCAGTCGAGTTACTGAAGATGAATTCCATGCTGAAATCGGATGAAGATGATATCGATTTACGACTGAATCCAAATCCTCTTGTTGTGTTGACGTCATGAGATGTTGATTCTTCAATGTCAACTGGAAGTCCTAGAGTCAGGTTATTTTCAAGATGAAATAATTCTCGATTACGAACAACAATCATTTGTTGCCGTCTGATTGGGATAGCCAGCACCGCTGCAAGATTAGCAAGGGCATCAGCTTCTGTGTTACATGCTCGCCTAACATGTTCAATGAAGAATTCCTTAAATGATGAGGCCATAGATATGGCCGCTCTATGATAAGGAACCAGATCTTGATGGCGCACTTCATAAGTACCCCTGATCTGATTGAAAATAAGTTTAGAGTCTCCATACACCTCCAAATGTTGAATATTCAGATGTTTAGCAAGTTGAAGACCAATAAGTAATACGATGTACTCAGCTACATTGTTTGAACACGGCTGATCGAGAGAATAAGCTCTTTGGATGGCAAGACCTTCTGGGGATACAAGAACAATTCCAACTCCAGCGACAATTGTTTGCCATTAAAATTGTTTTGATTGAAATCTTAATACAAACAGAACAGTGATACAATGTAGGACTTAGATGTAGTCCTAGGAGTACACTTTTGTTTAAGCTGGGTCCTTAGTGCCAATGGAGCGAGTGGTAATGCGTTGACTCCGTTGACCGGCTGACGGCGGTTATCGGTTCTCTGAAGGTGTTGATTGCTCTGGGTGCTGGAGCTTGCTGAGAGGAGTAAGACGTTGAGTGTCTAGAACTGCCTCTCTGGTGATTCTCTGTTGTGGATTCTTTTTGAGTCTTATGTTCTGAGTCTCTGTGTCTGTGTGTGAAGGAGATGACCCTTCTATTTATAGTTTTGCAGGCTGGCTGCTCATGCGCGCATGTAGGATGCGCCGGTGTGGGAATGCCACGTGGAGGTTGCTGATGGAGGCGCATGGATGCTGCGCCCTGATCGAGGGGGAGAACTCTTCATGCTGCTGTGGTGAGCCGGCACGTAGCAGGAAGAAGATCTTTCCGTTGCTGAAATCTTGGACGAGTTGAGTCAAAAGACACGTGTCGTCGACTCATGGTTCGAAGATCTCGGATTTGGTGGAGAGGAGTGATCTGGTGGGCTGTGCCTTGGATTGGGCGTAGGAGGAGGCTGCGGCTCATAACCTTAGGAGTTACAAACCATTTGGGGCGCATGTTTTTGAGGCGCATGCAGGCGACTTTCCTTCTGTCTTTCGGGATCAGAGAGCAGTCTGAGGCGCATGGCTTTTGAGGCGCATGCTGATTTGGACGCATGGCCGTAGAGGCGCATGCGGGTTTGGACGCATGGCCGTAGAGGCACATGCGGGTTTGGACGCATGGCCGTAGAGGCGCATGCGGATGGACGCATGGCCGTAGAGGCGCATGCGGATGGCCACGTGGCAGTAGCCGTCGGAGTCATGATGATGCTGACGTTGCCGATGCTTCGTTCTCTGAAAAAGCTGTCAACTGTTCAGACTTTGGGAGGTCGTGCTGCCAACTCTGTCAGTTCAGCATTTAATATTGGTGACGTTCGATGGACAGCTGAGTGGGCACGTCGGTTGGCGTTCCACTCGGTATGGAGATGTGTGGGGGGCGCATCCTCTATAATGTGCCGAATACTGTAGGGCGCGTCTGTATGATGCGCCTGACGCCGAAGGGCGCGTCCGTGTGATGCGCTGTCTGCTGGCGCATCGGACATGTCTTTTAATGATGGCGGCTGTCTCGCTCTTCGAGTGCTATAAATAGCCGTTTGGCTGAATTCGAGGCGTCCGGTTCATCCATTTAATGTAAATTCATTGCACGGAATTCGGAGGGCCATCCACTTGGCGCGTGGGTTTGATCTGCCCGGCCTATAAATAGTGGCATGGAAAGAAGATTTGCTTCTCATTCCCTCACGTACTTCCAATATGAATTTGAACATACGGGTGCATTCTGCTGACGAAGTGCTCCCGAGGGTGAAGATGAGACGCTGTGTTGTCTTCGATGCACTTGAAGGTGACTGTTACATCCAAAAGACGGAGTCGAGGGCTTCTGAGGCAGGCGGAAGGTGCCTGTTGCATCCAAAGATGAGGATGCTCGAGCCTCGTCTCCGTTATTCCGGAAGAGCCGTAGATCGGAATGGCGGTGCAAGGCTCTCTCTTCCTGCAAAGTGGGGTTTCCCCACTTTGATCGTGTCGAAAGCTGCTCCTTTAGCCATGGTTTCGATCACGGTCTTCCTTCGGCTTGGAGGCTCTTTCGAAGCCTCCCCTGGCCACAGCATTTGCAGTGCTCTTCTCTTCCTTGGTTCCAGCCAGAGGGTTAAATGCTTTGTGTCGAAGCATTTATCGGGCGAGCCTGGTTGGAAGAGCGGCACATAACTGGGCTCTGCTCGGCCAGGTGAGCCTGGCTGGAAGAATTTGGCTGAAGGGATGCACATAACTGAGGTGCTGAAGAGATGATGGGATGCGCCTGGATGGAGGCGCATGATATCTGCTGCGCCTCACTGGTGGCGCATAGTGATGCTGCGCCTATCTGGAGACGCATGGTGGCCTTTGCGCTTATCTGAAGGTGCATGATGGCCGCTGGCTGTAGACTTTAGGCTCTTTCCTTTGTAGGAATTCTCCTTTGTACAACCTTTTCTAGACATGTAATAGACTTTTATATATAAATAAAAGTCCTTCTTCAAATGTCTATAATTATTGAGTTTGCTGTGAAGTTCTTCATCTGAGTTCTGGCGCATGTAGTGTCTGGCGCATGGGCTTTCTGGTTGTGAAATTCCATGCTTCTACAAGACCCCCTTCAAAGTTTTCAAAACTTTTGAGTAAGTTTTGGAATACTTTGAATAAGAAGCATGGAGGTCAGGGCGCATGATTTCTGGGCGCATGCCTGTTCGGGCGCATGCTCTTCTCAGTTAATGATGATGGTGTCTCGGTAACCGAAAAGATTAATGATGATCTTTTGGTTTTATTTGCTGCTATCCTTGCACAGAACCCGAGGCGACGGCTGAGATCACACGTCATCTGTTCACGCGTGCGACCATGGCCCTATAAATAGGTAAGAGTCGGAGAGAGAAAGAGTTCTTCTTCTCTGTGCCTCTGCTTCTTAGAGTTTCTTCTTCAAAACCCTAACATCTCCTTCTTCGAGAGAATGGCTCCCAAGACTCCTCGCGGCGCTGCCGGCAAGGGGAAGGAGAAAGCGAAAGAGTCCGCGGATGTTGCGGCGGCGGTCGTTCCCCGTCGGCCTGTCGAAGTTCGGCCGGAGTGGTTGGTAAGTCTCATTGTCCCGCCAACGCACATAGGCCTTGAGTCTTTAATGATGTGCCGCGGTCTTTGTCCGCCAACGCGCATGGGTTTAAACCTTGGATGCGCCGAGGCTATTCCGCTGACGCGCATGGGTTCAAAACCCTGAAGATGCGCCGAGGCTATTCCGCTGACGCGCATGGGTTCAAAACCCTGAAGATGCGCCGAGGCTATACTACTGACGTGTATGGGTTCAAACCCTGATAATGCGCCGCAGTTTTCTCCTTTAGACACATTGTGTGTTCTCTTCTGATTTTTTCTGATCTTTTACTAGTGTCGATGGCAATCCCACTTTTGAGTGAAGTTTTCTCGGAGGCTGCCTTCAACCAAATGGGAGTAGAGCATAACGAGGAGGTGATGAACCCTGCTCAAGATGTCTTATGCTGGATCAGCCTCCTGAGAGAATGACCCTAATCCGTGAACAGCCGTATTGGTTCCTCAAACGGATGATGGAGCGTGGAGTCATTAAAACCCTCCACATCTGATAAAGTGACCTTCCTGAAGCCTGAGTTCCTGTTTGGAGACCGTCTCACTTCTACTGACTCGTCAGTACTGAAGGTCAAGGAGGACTGGTTCTTACTGCGAATGGAGTGCATATGACTGTTAAGCAACTTGAACGTCAGTGGCCTTTGACGTCCTTCTGTCGCCTCGTTTCCCAGAGGAGAATGTCTTGGGAGCTTACCCCTTCTCAGGGGGGAGCGATGACTGGTGTCATCCAAATTGATTCTACTTCCGACCAAAGGGATGCTTTGACCGTTGTACGGTCTGGGTCTTCTTACACTTGGCGGACTTACGTCCTGGGAGCCTCTTCAGTGATGTACCCATTGATATGTTTGCTTATTGTCACGCCCCAGAACCAGAATACTGGAGAGCGGGGGCAGACACAGCCAGCTACGTATATTGAAATAGAATACATCTCAACAATACGGTCACGGCTGTCTAGATATGAGGGTTTACTACAAGCCAGCAGTCTCTTAAGGTCAAGCCTATTGTCTCAATCTCAAGCAATTAACAGAGTTACAAGATGTTAGAGCATCAAATATATATATATAAGGCGTCCCAAATATTACATATTGGATGATCATGAAGCTAGCCGTACAAAATGATAGGACTAGCCAAGAGTTCAGTCATACATGATCAACCCTAGGATTTGTTAATCATGTTACAGCCCGTAGGCAGACAGTAAGGAATTGTGCATCGAGCTAACAGGTGCTCGTCGGCAAACGCCTCAAAAGAATAAATTTACATATAAGTGGGTGAAACAAAAAGGAAGACCCACTCGTAGCCCGGGTTCCGTCTAGTTGTCACCATTGGGCTGAAAGCTCGGTAGATCCTCGGGAGCCGCTCCGAAATCTGGCCATACAAAACCAGCTGGGTCAAACCCCAGAAAGAGCAAGTGCCACAAGGGAGGCCACAAATAAGAACAAAAGCCAGCATATCAGAACATAAAGAAGAAAAGGAAAAGTACCAGTAAATAAAGTACACAGAGCGATAAACGACTAGGGACGTGGAACCATTCCGGGAGCCAGGTTACAATCCTTAAACCAAACAAGGACCGGGATTGTACCCCTTCGCCTGAATAGCTCACTGTCTCTACCCATTTATCGTTAGAGATAAGTAAAACAATCATGATCAAGAGTTCCAGGTATAGGGGCTAGACAAGACTCTAGACAGGGCTGGACACCATTCATTCACAATCGGCCAAGCAAGTACTACGGCTTACTACTTTAACTAACTAGGGTTATCACAAGCCTAATTACTAACAAGATGCAAGTGAGAAACTCCCAGTCCCAAGCCCTGCAGACCATCCAGTTATCCTTCCGCGGGTTGAGAGTTATAGGTGGGTACATCGCCCGGGAGACAAATGTACCCTTAGGTGACTTAGAGGGTGCAACACATGACAGTGTGCTGGAAATGTGCTCTACTCGTCGGCAAGCTACAAGTCCATTTATGCCTCCAGATAACGAGACTGCCTGTGACCGGGAATTCTCCATGTTCTAATTTGGTCTATTCATTACCTAGTCCAATTTTAGTGTGAGTCCCTGGCCGTGGTACCCAGGGAGTCACCTCCTAGCATGGTGCAAGACAAGACAAGTGATTTGCACAGAGCAACAAGTAGTACACCCACGGTGTCAAGACAAGTCAAGTCGAGTCAAGAGTGTGCCACCACGGGCCACTAGCAAGTGAAGCCAAGTCATACCAAGTCAAGTCAAGTTAAGTTATCAAGTCATGCCAAGTCGGGAGTGCGCCGCTACGGGCCAAGATCAAGTTAGGTCAAGGAAACTTCATGCCCAGGTCTGGTTGGTTCATATGCAGATACAGTGTGAAAATACAAGTACAAGCTACAAATATCCAGTTACTAGTACAGGTTGAAGATTAACAGGTTGCAAGTTACAAGTTACTAATATTGAGGATTACTAGATTGCAAGATGAACTACAGGTTACAGGTGATAGTTATAAAAGATAAGCTAAAGTCTGTAATTCATAAGGAACCAGCCAGAATAAGCCAAGACCATTAAAACAGAAATCAACTCCAAGTTGTGTCCAAAGTGTATCAAGTCGGGTCAGGTAGTGTTGTGAGTTACAAAATATCAGAAGCTTCAATCCATAATAAAACGAGAGGGCTATTGAAGGTCAAACGGGCACCAGAGGTCCTGTACGCAGGCCAGCATACGCAGGGGCTATACGTAGGCCATACGCAAGGGGAGCAGTACGCAAGCCATACGCAATGCACAGTACGCAGGCCAGCATACGCAGGGGAGCAGTACGCAAGCCATACGCAATGCACAGTACGCAGGCCAGCATACGCAGGGGCTATACGCAGGCCATACGCAAGGGGAGCAGTACGCAAGCCAGCATACGCAGGGGCTATACGCAGGCCATACGCAAGGGGAGCAGTACGCAAGCCAGCATACGCAGGGGCTATACGCAAGCCATACGCAAGGAAGCCAGGTTTGTACGAAAACCAAAACAGCGGGCCCCACGCACGTGGGCGTGCGTATAGGGTCAGCAGCAGCGGCGCCCACGAAATGGAGCTGGGGCCCACGCACACGTGGTGCGTGCGTGTAGGGGCTCAAAGGCTCATGATGGGGGACAAGGGAGAGGAGGCCACGTGCTGGCTGCGTAGAGGGGCACTACGCAGGGGAGGCTACGCAGAGTGCAATACGCAGGGTGCAATACGCAGAACCCTAAGCAAGGGCTCTACGCAAGCAACACTACGCAGGAGCTCTACGCAAAGGCCGTACGCGGGAGCCGCGTGGCCAGCAAGAGGGAAAGGCTGTGTTCTTCTCCTACCTCTGTCCGAGAGGAAGAACACCCACCCCAAAAACTTGCAAAAATCCATAACTCTTTCAATTGAAAACGAAATCAGGTTTTGCAAAGACCAAAGTTGTGTAAAACTTGATTCTCCTCAACATGGAAACCTCAAAGACGCCAAAAATCAAAGTTTATGAAATAAATTCGAGGAAAATTGAGATTCATGAAAGTTCAGATCTAAGGAGACCCATGCTTCAAATTCAGAAACTCCAAGTTCTAATGTTGTTCATGGTGAACTAAGCTATCTAATGGACAAATAAAAGGGGTTCTCATGTGGTGGCCAAAAAGCACTTGCCTATGGGTTGAGGAGTTGTGTGGAAGAAGGAAGAAGAAGAAGATGGAGAAGTAAATGAAAATAAAGAGGAGAGAGAAAGTTAGGTGGGATATAATGAGGGTGGTTGTGGTGTTCTTGAGGGTGTAGAGTAGGTTAAGGGATTCCAATGCAAAATACCAAACCAAACCAATTAAAACCGAGCCGAACCAAAACCCGAAATACGAGAAAACCCAAAATTCTGCAAGTCGAGAAATTAAAAATACAAGCCAAAATCCAATCTACGAGTATAAATACGAAATACGGGAAATGAGGATGACAACTCTACCCACCTTCAAAGAATTCCGTCCTCGGAATTTAATCAAGGAGCTAGAGATTGCCACAACAAGCTATACTAAGCACAGACAAGCTACACTAAGCAGTTCAATCATACAACCATACAATGCAAGCAAGGAAGGGAAAGCGTAAGGCATAAGAAAGACATTATACCTTACGAGTCAAACAGGTAGGGATATCGCGATCGGATGTCGTCCTCACGCTCCCACGTTGACTCGCCTAGAGAGTGATGACCCCAAGCAACACGGACTAAGTTAATAGTCTTGTTCTTGAGCGTCTTTTCTCTCCGGTCCAAAATAGACACGGGCCTCTCCTCATACGAAAGGTTGGTACCAACAACCAATTCGAATGATCTAGGATATGGCTCGGGTCCGGGATGTACCGTCTTAATTGGGATACATGGAATACATCATGCACTTAGTGACGGCGGAAGAGCGAGACGATAGGACACATCGCCTACTCGCTCCAGAATATCAAACGGCCCTATATACCTAGGACTAAGCTTTCCCCGTACGCCAAAACGAATGACGCCGCGGGTAGGCGAGATCCTAAGGAATACATGGTCGCCGACGGCAAATTCTAAGGGACGCCGATGAGCGTCGGCCCAATGGCGCTGGCGGTCCTGAGCAACTCGGATGTGATCTCTGACTTCCTGACCACTTCAACCGTCTGAGAAATCAGTTCTGGACCGAGCATCTGCCTCTCTCCGATATCGTCCATGCTAACGGGGATCTGCATTTCCTGCCATACAGAGCCTCGAAGGGTGCCATCTGGATACTGGCCTGGAAACTATTGTTGTACGAGAATTCCACCAGGTGCAGGTGATCCTCCCACGAACCTCCGAAGTCAAGGGTACACGACCGCAACATATCTTCGAGAGTTTGTATAGTACGCTCTGACTGCCCATCTGTCTGCGGATGATACGCTGAGCTGAACTTGAGACGAGTCCCCAAACTTTGATGAAGACTGCGCCAAAGTGTGATGTGAATCTCGTATCCCTGTCTGATACTATGCTGACTGGCACCGTGAAGTCGGACGATCTGCCTGAGATACATCTCTGCTAGCTGTGCCGTCGACTGTCCAACTCTAAAGGGAAGAAAGTGTGCCACCTTGGTAAGTCTGTCCACAATGACCCAAATAGCATCTCTGCCTGCCAGAGATCTGGGTAACCCAGTCACGAAATCCATGGTTATGTGTTCCCATTTCCATTCTGGGATCGGTAAAGGTTGAAGAAGTCCAGCTGGCCTCTGATGTTCAGCCTTGACTTGTTGGCAAACCAAACATCGAGAGACATACCGGGCTATCTCCCTCTTCATACCATTCCACCAAAAGTGCTGACGAATATCTCTGTACATCTTCGTGCCGCCTGGGTGAATGGAATACTGCGAACTGTGAGCCTCTGCCATGACTTCCTGTCTGATATCTCCGCTGGGTACACAAAGACGCGTGCCGTCGAAGTGTACCATCCTCATGAATACATAACTCTGGCCTTCTCCCTGCCTCGCACTCTGCTCTGAGCCGCTGAATCTTGGAATCTGTTAACTGTGCTGTCCGGATCCTCTCAACTATGGTGGACTGTATCTGTAGGCTGGCCATCAAGGCCACATTGGAAGGGAGAATCACTTCAATTCCCATCTTCTGAAGATCTGCCAATAGCTCTGGTTGCGCCGTTAGAAGGTAGACTCCGGCTCTCCGGCTCAACGCATCTGCTACAACATTGGCCTTCCCTGGATGATACTGCAAGTCCACATCATAGTCCACCAGTAGCTCGAGCCATCTTCTCTGCGCATATTAAGATCCTTCTGGGTGAAAACATACTTCAGGCTCTTATGATCAGTAAATATCTCCACTCTGTCTCCGTACAAGTAGTGCCTCCACAACTTAAGTGCAAACACTACTGCTAGCTCCAAGTCGTGGTCGGGTAATTCTTCTCATGATCACGGAGTTGACGTGACGCATAAGCAATTACCTTCCCATGCTGCATCAAAACACATCCCAATCCTCTGCCTGAAGCGTCGCAATAAACTGTGAATCCTCCGGTCCCATCTGGAAGGGTGAGAATGGGAGCCGTTATCAAACCTCGCTTCAACTTCTCAAATGATTCCTGACATTCTGCTGTCCAAACGAACGGCACATCCTTGGGGTCAACTGGGTCATCGGCGCTGAAATCCTTGCAAAATCAGAGACGAACCGCCGGTAGTAGCCGGCCAATCCTAGAAAGCTGCGAACTTCTGCCACTGAGCTGGGTACTGGCCATGCCTCGATAGCCACAATCTTCTGGGGATCCACTTCCACTCCCTC
The DNA here is from genome assembly GCA_029216955.1 of Iris pallida. Lineage (NCBI taxonomy): Eukaryota > Viridiplantae > Streptophyta > Magnoliopsida > Asparagales > Iridaceae > Iris > Iris pallida. The sequence continues at coordinate 35,329,152 of JANAVB010004800.1, read as the reverse complement.
TGGTAATGATGTGACCCAAGTATGAAATGCGATCGAGCCAGAACTCGCATTTACTGAACTTGGCGTACAACTGGTTCTCTGAGAATCTGAAGAACCACACGGAGATGCTGCTCATGCTCCGCCTCACTCTTGCTGTAGACCAGGATGTCATCAAGGAATACTATCACAAACTGATCCAAGTAAGGCATGAAAATACGGTTCATAAGGTCCATGAACACTGCCGGCGCATTGGTCGCTCCAAAGGGCATAACTAGAAACTCCCAATGCCCGTACCTAGATCTGAACGCCGTCTTCGGGATGTCCTGCTCTCTGACTCTGATCTGGTGGTATCCTGACCGCAAGTCTATCTTCGAGAAAACTGAAGCCCCTTTGAGTTGATCAAACAAATCATCTATCCTTGGAAGAGGGTATCTGTTCTTGATTGTCACTGAGTTCAAGGTACGATAATCAACACATAGCCTGGACGTACCATCCTTCTTTTTCACAAGAAGCATCGGGGCTCCCCAAGGCGATCCACTTGCACGAATGAATCCCTTGGTCCTGAGTTCTTCAATCATCTTGTACAAAATTTCCAACTCTGAAGGCGCCATTCTGTAGACTCGCTCTGATACTGGTGCTGTCCCGGGAATCAAGTCAATGGTGAACTCGATCTCCGCTCTGGTGGCATCCCTGGAAGTTCCTCTGGGAAGACATCTGGAAACTCTTCAACTATCCGGGGCAACTGCACTGCTGCTACTGCCATCCGCAATACTGGAGGAGATGGTTCTACTGTGCCTCTGGTAAATGAAAACTCTGGCTCTCCGGGAATACTAAAGACAACTCTGCCAACATGGCAGTCTATCCTAGCATAATGGTTCCTCAACCAATCCATGCCTAGGACTATATCATAGTCCGCCATAGGGAATTCTATGAATCTAGCGGGGAACTCTCTACTGCTAACTACGATTCGACACGAGGAAAACACTCGATCTACTCCCACAAGACCATTACCGGTAAGTATTGAGCCTCACTGATAATGACTCGGGCTCCAATCCTATCCGTGTCGCGAATCGTGCAGACATGAATGAATGCGATGCACCAGAATCAAATAATACAGATGCTGGAAAGGTGTTGACGAGAATAGTACCTGCCACTACCTCACCTGGTGCAACTCTTCTTCCATGGTCATCATCATGCCTGACCTCTAGCTGCGGGTCCCCTCTGCTGGAAACCCCTCTGTCGGCTCTGTGCTGGAGCCTGGGTGAACTGCTGCTGGTTCTGCTGTTGAAAGGCCTGGGCCTGGGGCGCCAATGGCCTCGGGTACTGCTGTTGCTGCTGCTGGACTGGAACTGGGGCTGGTCCCTCACCGAAGAACTAGAAAGGTTGGATGAGGATGGACCTCCCCTATTCGGGCAGGTCCCTATCTTATGATCTGCTCCTCCACAAGCCAGGCACAATCCCTGTGCCCTACGACACTCTGCCACTACATGGCCCGGCTTCCCGCAATGAGAACATCCCACCGCGGAAGACTGCTTCTGCTTCTGCTGCGGGTACGTCGGGGTCGAATGCTGAACCGACGTCACTGAGGCCGCCCGCCTCGGAGTTCCAATGGTTATACCCTAGCTGCCGGGGCTGGAGCTGAAGATTGGTGCATCTGGTTATGGGACCGCTTCCTGCCTCCGGTCCTGTCCACAATTCTCCGGGAGGTATACTCATGCCTCCTTGCTGCTTTCAATACTGCATCGAACGTCTGGTGCTCGAACTGTTCACAGCCAATAATATCTCCAAATGCAGTCCTGCTGGAACCGCTGAGCCCTATCGAACTCGGTTGCCACCAAGGTGGGGGCGAACCTACTCAGTCTAGAAAACTCGGTCGCATAGCCATCGACCGTCCTGCCTCCTTGCTTCAAGTTGGTGAATCTGGTCTGCAGGTCGTACCGTGCCACCGCATCGAAGTACTTTGTCTGAAACCTCTCTCTGAACGTCGCCCAAGTGACTGGTGTTGCTAACCCCATGGCCTGAGCTGCCCACCAATCGCGAGCCAAGTCTAACAACTGTAGGCGTACCACCGCCACCTTATCATTATCAGGTGTCCTAGCTGCTTCTAGAACCACCTCGGTATCCTGAAGCCAAGCATCCGCGGCAATCGCATCTTCACTGCCGTCAAAGAAGGGAGGGTTCAAGCGCTTGAAACTGTTGGCCGCCTGATTTCCTTGGGGACCTCCTCGGTTTAGTGCATCATGAACTTCCTGGTGCAAGGCGTCGCCTCGACGATCTTGGGATGCAAGCAGTTCTCTGATAAGCCCCACCAAAGGTCCCTCATCCTGTCTAGCTGGTTGAACGGGCGGAGCTGCCTGAACTGGAGGTTCCGGGCCTCCGGAAGGCATAACTCGAGAGGCTACTCCAGAGTGCTGAGCTTGATCTTCCTGGCGCTGGAGTGCTTGTCGAGCTTCCTCTGGCTGGTTGGCAGGTCCGGGAGTAATGCCGCTGAAGAAGATGACATAGGGAACAATAAGGAAAGGACCAGGACAGATCAATTATACAAGCAATATGATCAGGTCAAGAATCTCAGGGATTTGAAGATACGAGCAGAGATCAAGGGCGAATATTGATTGAGACATCTATTTGGTAAACCCTCACATTTCTTGAATGCCAAGACCTGCATGGGCCACCACTTAAACCGTGTCACGCCCCAGAACCAGAATACTGGAGAGCGGGGGCAGACACAGCCAGCTACGTATATTGAAATAGAATACTCTCAACAATACGGTCACGGCTGTCTAGATATGAGGGTTTACTACAAGCCAGCAGTCTCTTAAGGTCAAGCCTATTGTCTCAATCTCAAGCAATTAACAGAGTTACAAGATGTTAGAGCATCAAATATATATATAAGGCGTCCCAAATATTACATATTGGATGATCATGAAGCTAGCCGTACAAAATGATAGGACTAGCAAGAGTTCAGTCATACATGATCAACCCTAGGATTTGTTAATCATGTTACAGCCCGTAGGCAGACAGTAAGGAATTGTGCATCGAGCTAACAGGTGCTCGTCGGCAAACGCCTCAAAAGAATAAATTTACATATAAGTGGGTGAAACAAAAAGGGAAGACCCACTCGTAGCCCGGGTTCCGTCTAGTTGTCACCATTGGGCTGGAAGCTCGGTAGATCCTCGGGAGCCGCTCCGAAATCTGGCCATACAAAACCAGCTGGGTCAAACCCAGAAAGAGCAAGTGCCACAAGGGAGGCCACAAATAAGAACAAAAGCCAGCATATCAAAACATAAAGAAGAAAAGGAAAGTACAGTAAATAAAGTACACAGAGCGATAAACGACTAGGGACGTGGAACCATTCCGGGAGCCAGGTTACAATCCTTAAACCAAACAAGGACCGGGATTGTACCCCTTCGCCTGAATAGCTCACTGTCTCTACCCATTTATCGTTAGAGATAAGTAAAACAATCATGATCAAGAGTTCCAGGTATAGGGGCTAGACAAGACTCTAGACAGGGCTGGACACCATTCATTCACAATCGGCCAAGCAAGTACTACGGCTTACTACTTTAACTAACTAGGGTTATCACAAGCCTAATTACTAACAAGATGCAAGTGAGAAACTCCCAGTCCCAAGCCCTGCAGACCATCCAGTTATCCTTCCGCGGGTTGAGAGTTATAGGTGGGTACATCGCCCGGGAGACAAATGTACCCTTAGGTGACTTAGAGGGTGCACATGACAGTGTGCTGGAAATGTGCTCTACTCGTCGGCAAGCTACAAGTCCATTTATGCCTCCAGATAACGAGACTGCCTGTGACCGGGAATTCTCCATGTTCTAATTTGGTCTATTCATTACCTAGTCCAATTTTAGTGTGAGTCCCTGGCCGTGGTACCCAGGGAGTCACCTCCTAGCATGGTGCAAGACAAGACAAGTGATTTGCACAGAGCAAAAGTAGTACACCCACGGTGTCAAGACAAGTCAAGTCGAGTCAAGAGTGTGCCCCACGGGCCACTAGCAAGTGAAGCCAAGTCATACCAAGTCAAGTCAAGTTAAGTTATCAAGTCATGCCAAGTCGGGAGTGCGCCGCTACGGGCCATGATCAAGTTAAGTCAAGGGAACTTCATGCCCAGGTCTGGTTGGTTCGTATGCAGATACAGTGTGAAAATACAAGTGCAAGCTACAATATCCAGTTACAAGTACAGGTTGAAGATTAACAGGTTGCAAGTTACAAGTTACTAATATTAAGGATTACTAGATTGCAAGATGAACTACAGGTTACAGGTGATAGTTATAAAAGATAAGCTAAAGTCTGCAATTCATAAGGAACCAGCCAGAATAAGCCAAGACATTAAAACAGAAATCAACTCCAAGTTGTGTCCAAAGTGTATCAAGTCGGGCCAGGTAGTGTTGTGAGTTACAAAATATCAGAAGCTCCAATCCATAATAAAACGAGAGGGCTATTGAAGGTCAAACGGGCACCAGAGGTCCTGTACGCAGGCCAGCATACGCAGGGGCTATACGCAGGCCATACGCAAGGGGAGCAGTACGCAAGCCATACGCAATGCACAGTACGCAGGCCAGCATACGCAGGGGAGCAGTACGCAAGCCATCGCAGTACGCAGCATACGCAGGGGCTATAGCAGGCCATACGCAAGGGGAGCAGTACGCAAGCATACGCGGGCTATACGCAGGCCATACGCAAGGGGAGCAGTACGCAAGCCATACGCAGGGGCTATACGCAGGCCATACGCAAGGAAGCCAGGTTTGCACGAAAACCAAAACAGTAGGCCCCACGCACGTGGGCGTGCGTATAGGGTCAGCAGCAGCGGCGCCCATGAAATGGAGCTGGGGCCCACGCACACGTGGTGCGTGCGTGTAGGGGCTCAAAGGCTCATGATGGGGACAAGGGAGAGGAGGCCATGTGCTGGCTGCGTAGAGGGGCACTACGCAGGGGAGGCTACGCAGAGTGCAATACGCAGGGTGCAATACGCAGAAGACCCTAAGCAAGGGCTCTACGCAAGCAACACTACGCAGGAGCTCTACGCAAAGGCCGTACGCGGGAGCCGCGTGGCCACAAGAGGGAAAGGCTGTGTTCTTCTCCTACCTCTGTCCGGAGGAAGAACACCCACCCCAAAAACTTGCAAAAATCTATAACTCTTTCAATTGAAAACGAAATCAGGTTTTGCAAAGACCAAAGTTGTGTAAAACTTGATTCTCCTCAACATGGAAACCTCAAAGACGCCAAAAATCAAAGTTTATGAAATAAATTCGAGGAAAACTGAGATTCATGAAAGTTCAGATCTAAGGAGACCCATGCTTCAAATTCAGAAACTCCAAGTTCTAATGTTGTTCATGGTGAACTAAGCTATCTAATGGACAAATAAAAGGGGTTCTCATGTGGTGGCCAAAAGCACTGCCTATGGGTTGAGGAGTTGTGTGGAAGAAGGAAGAAGAAGAAGATGGAGAAGTAAAAAAATAAAGAGGAGAGAGAAAAGTTAGGGGGATATAATGAGGGTGGTTGTGGTGTTCTTGAGGGGTAGAGTAGGTTAAGGGGTTCCAATGCAAAATAACCAAACCAAACCAATTAAAACGAGCCGAACCAAAACCCGAAATACGAGAAAACCCAAAATTCTGCAAGTCGAGAAATTAAAAATACAAGCCAAAATCCAATCTACGAGTATAAATACGAAATACGGGAAATGAGGGTGACACTTATAGTGCTTCGACTTTTACACATCGTATGTTTTTGATGGAACGTTCCTACCCGACAGGAGAGTTTCGGGTGGAGGGTTGGTGCCATTACGTCTCCAAATGGGATAAACTGACGCTCTGGATCTTGTCGCGGTTTCAGACTGAGCTCCGAGAGATCGGGTTGACTGCCGCGATCCGTGCTACACCAGGCAGGTGTTGACCTTAATAGGCACATGTTCCTCGCACTCCTGGAGATGTTTGATATCCATACCGGGACCTTCTTTACCCCGGTGGGGGAATTAGGGTTCGCACTTCATGAGATATACGAGGTGTCAAAACTCCCTTGGGGGTCGGAACCCTATGAAGGTACTTTCCAACCAATGAAGAATTTCAAGTCCTGGGGGACAGGGCTGAGGAGATGACGGCCGTCTTCAAGGAAGTGGCGAGTCATCATTACTATATGCAGAGACGGGATAGGAACGGGCGCGCTCATGTGATCGCTTGGAGAGATCATGTCTTTAGACAAGACAAGGAGGATCCCTCACAATTTTCCACTCCACCGGCGCTCTCTCGTAGCGAAGTGTTGTCCGAAATAGCAGGTTAGGGGAGAAAAATCCCCGAAGAAGTGAGGACAGCAGTCAGATGCACGCTCCTACAGTGCTTCTGGCATTGCTTATCGGATGTCAC